>JAVSBV010115383.1:0-20478 GCA_033117975.1 Parotocinclus spilosoma
AATACAATTTGGAATAAGGCTGTAACGTAACAAAATGTGGAAAAAGTGAAGTGCTGTGAATACTTTCCGGATGCACTTTATTTCTCTATGTACTATTAAAACAACACTCTTATGTAGGCTAAACTGTTTTTTTAAATCAGATAGATGTCCAGAACAGTCTCTGGGTGGGTCTCGAGATTTTAATCAGTATATACCAGACAAAGTCAGGATCCCATTTGTGTCTCACTGTACAGTCGCCACACTGCCAGCCAAACAACTTTTTAGCAGGCGACTCACCCAGACTCCCAGACATTCCTCATTTTAGAAATACAAACAGCACTTCAGTGACCATTAAGCAAAATGCTCTGGTGTCAGTTAGTTCTTTTTCACCAAATCAATTGTAGACTGCTCACAAAAATTAGGGTATATTTCATTATGGGATATTTCCTTTTTTTAAGTATTGCCAAATTTTTGTGAGCAGTATAAATTAAAATGAAACCAGTCATTGTTCAAACCCCATTTCTCCATTCATTGACCTCTTTTGGCAGGTTGAGCACTTATATGTGCTCGCTGTTGTTGTTTGCCTGTTCTCTCCTGGAATTGGGCATGAATTCTTTCTTGATGGCTAGGACCAGACTGCTGTAATCTGTATGCACTGCTCCCCCCCAATCACTTTCTACATGGCCAGAGAAGAATAGATCCCCACAAAGTCTCCTGAAAGTAAACCTTGTCTTGTGGAGGAGACTTGGCAGGGCCAGCAGAATTAGATAGCGCAGCCTGCACTGTAATACAACGAGCGCTTCGTCTGCTCTTATACACACACCTACAATTTGCACTCTTATATAACCTGGCCTGGTATTATTGCTGCCATTAACGTAAATACTGTACCTGAACCCCCACCAGGATAATAGTGAAGGATTAGGTTAAGCACAATGGTCTACTGACTAAAGCCGTGTGTATGAAAGCAGGGATAAGGTTACTGCAATAAAACTGAGGAATCTTCTCATAATTTGACGGAATTATGGAATGAATCTGCTCAGATGCTTCTCCTGTTTGTACTTCTACAGGGTTAACCCATTAACTCCCTGGTCCCATCAGTGAGTCCACATTTGCAGCGTTCAGGTTTATAAGAGTTAGGGGTGCACAAAGCAAAGTAAAGCGTAACTACAACCCCAAATCAAAAACAGTTATATTACTTTTTAATTGTATATAATTGCTGACAGTATGAACCCAAATTGATAATGTTTTGTCTGAAACTTTGTCTGAGACAATGAATTGCAAAAGACTCAGACGGTGAAGATTTTAGGGATTAAGAAGTTGATGTCAGAATGTGCCAAACATTCCCTCAAGCTGAGTTGAATTAATTGGTACGAGTAAGTCATCCGCAGAGTTACTAGGCTCAAGGCTAAAGGAAAATAACCTGTTGGCTCCCAGTACCACATTTATGTTTTGTAACAGAGAGAAAGACCTTTTTAAATAGTTCCATATGGACAAGGAGCTTGTATTCTATATTGACATCAAAGGACTTATTAAGTCATTGGAATGTGATAGTTATGTAGTTGACATTTATTGATAGTTCAAAGAGAAGCCTAAAGTATGTCTTGCTTCATAATGGCAATAAATTAGCTTTATTGTTTAAAACTTTCTATTGCTCACTTGTTAAATATGACAGAAACTTATGAATCCTTGAGAACCATTCTACAAAAAATCTGGTGTAATGATCATGACCTAAAGGTTATATCAAGTGATTCCAGAAAAACAAAGTGGTTACACGAAATTTCCTTGCTTTTCTCCATTATACATGGAAGGAATTGCTCGCTAAAGTGAAAATTGCGATCGGTATAAAGAATAGGGTGGTACAGTGGTTCAGTGGGTAGCACCGCTGCCTCACAGCAAGGAGGTGCTGGGTTCAGTCTTAGGGTTATTTTAGTTATTTATTTGGCTTCTTTAACGTCGCTATCGGCATCAGCGGCCCGGGACCTTCTTGTTGTGAGGCAAGCGGTGCTACCCACCGAGCCACCGTGCTGACCCAGTCTTAGGGTAAATTGGTCTGGGTGCTTTCTGTGTGGAGTCTGCATGTCCTCCCATGTCTGTGTGGCTTTACTACACTCTGGTTTCCTCCCACAGTCCAAAGACATGTGTGTTAATTTGTTTATCTAAAGTGGCCCTTAGTGTGTGTGTAACTGTGTGTGTAACTGTGTGTGTATGCCCTACAATGGATTGGTGCCCTGTCTAGGGGCACTCAGTAGTATGACTTCACTTTCAATGTGCACTCAATAGTATGACTAGGAACTGTTCGCCAAATAACTCTTGATTGTAGAGCTGATGTCTACAGATTGGTGGTAATTCCACTTTCCACTTAAATTTGCACACAGGCAAGACTGTCAGATGCCAACAATGACCTACTAAGTATAACCACCTGAATAGGTTGAGAGAGTGCCAAGAAACAACTTTATCCCACTTGGACCACCTGGCCCTGCTTCACTTGCAGCAGTGGTTTAGTTAATCAAAAGAATCAAGTCATCTTTCCCATACCTCAATTTACATTTTCATAAATAGTATTTAGCTGACGTCTGTACAGAAGTGCTTTGCATTCTGTTGTATTTCATCACCCTACAACTAGTCATTTGCAATGACAAAACTCAGTTTATGGTGAAAGCATTTCTGTAAGTAGTTAATTGCAATGTCCACATGACTCACATTTGTAAAATACCATACGGCTTATATTTGTATATGTCAGCACAATAAAAATATTATAAAAGTATGTTATAATAGCCAGTATGTATTACTGGACAGTATATGCATAGCATGTACACTACACCACTGCCTGCAAGCCTATATTATGTTGTTCTAATCCTGCACATGAATGTCTGTTCGCTTTATCGGCCAAGAAAACAATTCTACTAAATTATACTAGGAAATAAAAAAATGTAAACAGACTGAAAAAAGCAAAGCCACTGTACAGTGGTGCCTGTTATGTGATGTCACAGTTACTGTACTGAACTCTAATAGCCATGTTCTATTTAATAATTATAACTGATTCCAATTTTAGTTGCTTATTTATGTACTGGCAATGTATTATTATTGTTGTGTTGCACTATGGCGCAGTGTGTGTATATATAACACAGCGTGGGTTTGCTGGCTAGTAAGCTCAAGTTACTTGAATTTGTGTGGATGATTTTCCACTATTTCACTACCTATTTGTAACTAGCTACAAATGGCATTTGTATGTGTATGTGCCTGTCCTATTGTAAATAGTACTCACTTGTTTGTCTGTTCACAATCTGTATGTTCTCTCAATTATGTAATCTGGTTCACATCCACTTGTTGAGTATCGTTTCACGTGGCTGATCTTCTGTGTTGTTTGTAATACTATCTCTCAATGCATTTTTGTCTGCATCAAACAAAAAACAAATCTAAGTCATCGCTTGTGCTCTCAGGGGTATCTCTGAAACATTTACATATTGTCTGCATGCAGATTTCTTGTAAAAATACATTCTGAATTAACATCACAGTAGCCTACAAAATCTGTGTGGCTATGGTAATGTTTGATCAAAGTCCATTTTGGCCAGCATGCTACAATTAATACACTTAATATGTTACACTTCTAAATGAACACTACTATACACATTTCTTTCTTATGTAGTGTTAAGCATTTCTTATGCAGTTCTAAATCCAGTAATTTATTATTGTAATTATAATTTCCATCATATCTATAAACTGCACCATAACATTACATACCATCTAATCTAATCAGTAACATCTCTAGCTTCTTTGTCGTTTATATGACATGTCCTACATGTACTGCTCTCTTTCCTTCTCATTCTCTACACAACAGAAGGAAGTCTTTTCACATTTCCCACTCTGAAATCCTTGGTTCCCGGCTTCCCCTGCCCTGTACACATTCCGTGCATAGCAGCACTGTGCTGTCGCTGCCCTGCCAATAGCAGTGCCAAACGGAGCGAGGCGGGAGCCATTGCACCTTATCTCAGTGTGAATACCTGCACTCTGTCCAGAATGTTCCATGCCACTTGAGATGCTGTAGGCTATCTGTGCCATCTCTGCAGTCGTTTCCCGGCAGTGGGGTGGTTATTTTGCCAGATGCAGTTCTGCTCTTCCATCAAGGTGCTCACCTACCTAGGAAATCTAATGTAGGTGTTTCATGTGTTTTGATCACTAAATAGCTTAACATTATGTTAGCAAAATCTTTTTGTCCAGCCCTATGGCCAGATGCGGCCCATGAACAAATTTTAAATGGCCTAAAATATTTTTTGTATTCAGTTAGATTTGTGACTTAATAAATATAAGACGTGCTTTGTTATTAAGTTCCGTAGGATCATATAATCTATCTGAGAAATACTGATGGATGATACTTGCTTTAAAGATGCATTATTATGCACAAATGTTTTAAATAAACATAATCTGGAGCAGGCATTTTTCACTTTATACTGCTGCAGTTAGAAATTAAATTTAGTAGTTAAAAAATAATTGTTAGTAGTTAATAGTTGTTATTAACTATTAACTGTTAGTAGTTAATAGTTGTTAATAGTTGTTAATAGGGACTTATCAATCCCTGCCTTCACAATCATGTTCCAAAATCTAGTGGAAAGAGAGCGCTATATGAGCAGCTCTATATTACGCACTATTTTTTTGGAATGAGATCTTCAGCACAAACTTATAGATGTTTTTCTTGGCTGGGTGGCTACATACTTTTGTCTTTGAAGCAATGGATACTGTAAAAACACACCATGGAATCTAGGATACAATTGCCTTGAAGTTAGGGGATATCACACAGGAAAGGAGGAGACCCTAATAGCTTTAGATAACATTACTACGTGCATATTCACACTTAGCACCTTACCCCATTCACAAATCTTAAACAGTCCAGACACGCAAGCTGCTGCTCTTTCCTTTGGTCTTAATAGAATCCATTAGTGTGACTACACCGGATGCTGAGCTGCACATCACGTCATCTCCCAAAGTTGCGACGCAAAAGGACAACACAAATTTAGGCTTATCGTTGTAAAAGGCAGAGCTGAGCTGAGCTCGGGCTTTTTGCCGTAACCATAATCCCTGGTGGTGTAATTACTGCTATTTAATACTCCATTGAGTCACTGAAAACCTACAGGAATCATGTTTTATCACGTTTTAAAGCCAGTGGACCCCAAAGTAGGGTTTTAAAAAGTATACATTAATGCATTTGGCAAGGAATTAGAACAGCAACAGTATTAACTGAACTAAGAGTTGCAGTCCTTATTGCTAATGCACATGAGCAAGTTTACTGTCCCATACTGAGGTCACTAATTCTGCCAGAGCGTTAAAAATCATTCCAAAAATCTACATTGTTGCAACAGTAGAAGTTTGTGTGATGCAGATATAATAGCTGTTCAATCAGCAGTTTGTAGAGCATTGCTGGAGATGTACAATGTGTGACCTGGGGATGATGAACAAAGGACTCTCCATGCAAACATTACTTAAGACTAGATGCATGGATTTCCAACAATCAGAGGTGAAATCAAATGCATTTTATGTTTACATTTGCAGTGTTTGGCAAAACTCCCAAACTATTTTGGCAGAGTGACTGCTCATACAGTCTCACAATGTCCAGTCCAATCAGCATAAGGTTAAAGACCCTACTCAAGGGCCCAACAGTGGAAGCTTAGGCAGAACAGGACTTTACCTTCCATCCACTTATCCTTACAATTCTGAATTTATGCATATCATCATTTTTTCATATTACATTAGGCAGAAAACAGAGTGAATATGTTGATGTTTGTGGACATTTGTAATGGAAGACTGGCGAACAATGCTCGTAGAGTTAGCTCCACTTCAGATCAGACAATATCAGCATTAATTCATTAATTCATCCATTGTTTTATCTTCTTATCCAAGTCAGGGTAGTGGGACAGCTGGTTACTAACTGGCCACACAGAGTGCAAGGCAAGAACAACCCTAGACAGGGCCAATCCATTGTAGGGCACATATACTCATACAAAGACTCACACACAAAGGGGCAATTCAGAAACACCAATTAACACACATGTTTTTGGGAGTGTATGGGAGTAAACCAAAGTACCCAGAGAAAACCCACACAGACACAAAGAAAACATGCAAACTCCACACAGACAGAGCCCAGGGTCAGGATCAAATCAGGGATCTCAGAGCTGTGAGATGCACTAATATGTTATATTATTACCTATATTATTATTATTATTATTATTATTATTATTATTATTAGTAGTAGTAGTAGTAGTAGTATTAATTGTTAGATGCAAAAGTCTAGTCTGATGTTATGATGAACTGTGCTTAGGTCCGTGATAAAGAGGTGGGCTCATGCACATTATGGGGCCTGCATAAAAAAAACTTCTTATACGTGCAGCATTAGTTGACGGAAATTGCTGCGATAGGACTGTGTTTCACTGCACCCAAAATGTTTCCAAAAAAGCTAAAAAGTAAATACATTTGAGAAGTCCATTGTGCTGTGTGAGATTACTTTTTTTCCACCACAAAAAAAGTACCATTGTGTCAACATAAGGCTTCAGATGACTTCTTTAGCACTGTCATCTCACAACAAGAATGCCCTGGGTTCAATCCCAGATAGAATGGTCTGATCCCTCTCTGTGTGGAGTCTGCATGTACCTGCAATGTGACTTTACTTTGGGTACTCTGGTTTTTACCACACTTAATGACCTTATTCAAATGAGAATTTACCTTGATTGTGGTAGCAGTTTCCCCCTCAGATATGCTCCATTGTTTCTTTGTGGTCCGTAAGCCAGCTAATTTGTTGGGACTCAAAGCCTGATCACCACTGTGGTGGGCTCGCAAACTGCTGATGTGCCTCTCAAGTGCATTTAGTTAGTTTGTTTGTTTATTTGGTTTACTTAGCGTCGCTGTCAGCATCAGTGGCCATTTCAGCAACACACACAAGGAATAGTATAGGTCAAAGCCAATTTAGACCAACTAACCTAACATGCATGTCTTTAGGCTGTGGGAGGAAACTAGACTACCCAGAGTAAACCCATGCAGACACAGGGAGTAATGAAAAAGCGAATGATACACAAATCAGCAGATTTTAATTCTAGTACGTGGTAAATGGTATAAGCAGCATATATTGGGTTGCGTAGAAATATTAATTAAGTATTTTCATTTTTCTATCTGCGCAACATAGTGGCTCGGTGGGTAACACCGCTGCCTCACAAGAAGGTCCTGGATTCCCGGGTTCAATCCCAGGATAGAGTGGTCCGTTGTCTGTGAGTCCGTGGTCCGTGAGTCCGTTCTGTCCTTTCTGTGTAGAGTCTGCATGTTTCTGTGTGAGTTTACTCCTGATATGTTTTTTCACACAGTCCAAAGACATGCGTTTTAATTCGTTTGGTCACTCTTAACTGGCATCGATTCAAGGGCGTAATGACCTGCCTGCCTAGCCTGCGGGGTGGCGTTAAATAATGGCTAAAACAGGATGCCAATTAATCTAAGACACACGTTTTTGGACTCTGTCATTGCTGAAGACAATGAGAATATGGACATTGATTACTGGAACCATATCCTGTGGTCTGATGAGACAAAAAAAATGAACTTATTTGGTTCAGATGGTGTCAAGTGTGTGTGGTGACAACCAGGTGGGAAGTACTTGTTGTGTGTCTTGCCTACACTAAAGAATGATGGTGGGAATGTAACGGTCTGCGGCTGCATGAGTTCTCAACCATGTCTAAACCCTATTGGGCATTTTCAAACGGAAGGTGAAGGAGCACAAATACTCTAACATCCACCAGCTCCATGTTGTCGTCATGGAGGAGTGAAGCTCTAGTCAACTCCATCCCCAAGAGAGTGCTGACTTGCCAGCAGTTTATACAATAATGCTGTGTGTTGAGTTATTTTGAGGGTACAGCAAATTTACCCTGTTATTTAAACTGTAGACTGACTACATTATATTATATCAGAGTGTCATATCTTCAGTATTGTCCCATAAAAAGATATAATAAAATAGTTACAAAAAGGTGATTGTGAGATACTGTATCTCAAATTGAGTCTAGTGCTCCTTTGACTAAGTACAGTATATTTTTCAGTACTCAGCCTGAAACAGACTCTCAAAGGTACTGACTTGCCAACATGGTTGGCCTGCAATCTGTCTTCATTAATGGTGCTTTCGGGATTTGTATTTGTGTCTCTGATAAACACAGTTAATGAGACAGTTTCATGGCTTTGCATAGTGATGATTCACCCCTCAACTTATTAAGCAGTCTGCTTGACTGCCCTAATATGTAGAACACGTATCCATCTCTAATGTAAACATACTATGCTTTGGTCAGATAATCTTGCCTGAGAATGTGAGGACAGTCCGTTCTTTTCACCCATGTTATGATTGGTCAGGATCCAAGAGTCTAGCTAAAGATCTGTCCTGCTCGAGCTCACATCTGGAGCTCAACTCCATTTCTCTCTTATCCAACATTAACTTGTTTGCCACTTGACTGCTCCAGCCTTTCCCTCACATGCAACAATACATACCCACACTCATGTCCGCATGCTCTCACATGCCCACACACACCACACCAAAGGACCACAGCGTTGTGTCTTCACACCTCCTTGCCACACCGGCTACTGTTTTCTATCACCTCTTCCCTTAATGAGTGGGAGAAAAACAGAAATAACTGGTGTGAGCAACAAATTCATTTATTAACTTTCATGACCACATTTGGATAATGTGCTTTAGGGAGATGATGACCAATTTACTAGATAGCAAATCATTTTGATTTAACACTCACAACAAAAGCCATTATCTACAATTTATGATTGTAATAATTTAATGATAAACTATACATCACTGAGCAGTCTTAATGAGTCCTTAAGTCAACTAGAATAAAGGAATCCTTATACCATGCAACAAAAAAAAAATGTTAGAATCCAGTTATTGTAATACTGCACTTATTCAGTTGGACTAATCTTATTGGATTACCTAATACCTCAAATAATCTGTCAAGTATAAGTGGATATCATTAACTTTCGTAAGAGATAATGCACAAAAATGTGTATAAGATGGTAATGGTGGATACAAAGAACACTACTATGTGATCCAGAGTGGGACTTCCTATCTTTAGCTATTGGCAGGTTTAAACATAATTTCTACGCTAGCCTCTTAACGTATTGAACGCATCTAAATGTATTGATGAATGACATGAAAATACCTACATTAATGTTTCTTATGTAACTGATTTAATTTTCAAGTCACTATTAAACTGAAAAAGTGATAAAGAGTTAAGCTACAAGACCAAAGGTACACACATTATTAGGTTGCTATTGCTACATTAACAAACATGTTTGGTGTGTGAGACTTTTTGCTACTGTTGCTGCCAGTTGCAGACTGAGATATCAGTTTACATATTACAATCTCACCACAAATTCCAAAAGATAAACTGCATGTGAGAGGTCAGCTTACCTGCACTTGATGATTAGAGGATCCAATTCACGATTCACTCCACTGCTGATCCACTTCACTAAATTGCACTGCTTGGTATTTTGGTGTTCTCTTGTAGTAGTAGAACATTCACATCATAAATAATTAAGCCAAAGGCAAGTGCCGTAGATAATCACATACTGTTATTTGCGAAAAAACACAACTCTGAGTGGTTTTTTTTTTACAAAAATACAGCACCTATCACCAAAGATTTGTTCCAAAAGCAATTAGCTGTTGATGATCAATTAACAGAGATAATTCCCTGCCTTGCCCTAACACAGTATGCTAATAAGGCCGATTTAACACTTTAAATGAACTGTAGTATGAAATACAAAGCGCAAGTTAGGGAACTAAAAAAAAAATGAAAAAATTACTAATTTTATAAGCATTAAATTATATTATATATTGCATTATTTGTAAATGTTATATGTGTGATTGGTTAATGCTTGTGGTTACTTGGCAACATGTCAGTGGAGTGAATAAGCCATGCTGTTACCAGCATATAATCATCGTAGGTCTGTATTTGGCTAATCTTTTTAAAATGTCTATCTTGTTCTTCTATCTGTCACTTTTACTGAAAAACAGTGCTTTGGGGTCTTCCAGTGAACAGCAGTCTTTCCTATTTGCTAGTTTCCTGTGCTACTAGCATATCATATCACTAAGACGATACAAATACTACCATTGATAGTATTCAGTTGGAATAGCTGTTATGACTAGAATGGTCCTGCTCGAAACAATTGGTGTTTATCACGTTGGAAGTAAAAATTCATTGATTTGGGATATAGATGGCAGTTTTCATGGGTGCCACGATTGAGGTGTATGGACGTTTTTTGTTTTTTTTGCTGCAAGCTGCAAAGTTGACTCTTTTGTGCCATTCTTTTTTGGTTTTCTTTGGCTATATATTTTAAAATAGTATGATAGTACACTATTAGTAAAATAGTATTAGTGATTTTAAAAAGGTGATTCCAACAAGTGATTATAATTATGATTTGGTTCAAAAGCCCACAAAAGACAGAGTCGTTGGGCCTACAGTTTGTCAACAAATGTGCTATTTATATGTGTAAAAACACTATTCCTGAAAGAAAGACTGAAAGGAATTTTCATATTTCAGTCTTTATTTTTTTTCTGATTTTACTTGTTTTGCATTGTCTTGTTAAAAGATGTATTAATGTTCCTGGAAAAGATATAATCTTGAAGGAATTAGTGTTGCGCTAATATCTCAATGTACGTTTTTGCATTAATACTGTAAACATTGAACAAGAAAATGACCTATGCCAAGGTCACTGACATAGCCTTATACCATGAAAGACCCTGGATTTGGATTTGTTGTTGATAATAGTCTGGATGGACCTTGTTGTCTTTGGTCTGGAGAAGAGATAAGAAAAGATATGATACTGTTTCATGTGACAACAATACACATTTCCACTGTGCAATGGTTCACCCTAGATGCCTCTAAACCCAGAGAAGTCAGTGGCTCTTCTGGATATTGTCAACAAAATATTTTTTTGTACAGTAAAATTTTAAGTGGCATTTGCGAAACTAACTCTGTACTGTAATGCTTGATAAAGGTTTGCCAGTTTGTAATCCCTTCCCCATGTGGTTTTATAGGCTATTGATGAATGACAGTTCTTGATGCAGTGCAGTGTGATGGAGCACAGTAAGAAATTGTGCCTTGGCCTTTGCACACTGAAATTCCTTGAACTGTTTAATAATATAATGCACTATATAGCGAATAATATGGATATCCCTGCCAACATTATTTGAGGAACATTGTTTTTAAACATGTCATTATTTCTTTTTTTTTGTAATTTGTTACTATCTCTAAATTTTTGGAATGTGTTGCAGGCCTGCAATGCAGGAATTTATGTATATTCCCAAATTAAAACAAAGTTGACCAGACAAAACATTAAATATCCTGGGTTCACACTGTTTGAAAAAAAATAAAAGTCAAAGGAAATACAAGGAACATTGCATTTTTTTAAATCAGCATTTCCATACCGTCCCAACTTTTTCTGATAAGGGCTTACATATTACACACACTATTCCAATCACAGTTTGCATTAGTAATTTCCTGAAGTGCAATTAATATTTAAAAGTATAAAAGCATAAAATTGTAAAGTGAACTGCAGAAGTAAAAGCAATAATTAAACAGGAAATTTAGTAGAAAAAATATAAGCTAGTTCTCATAGTAAAAACAAGGTCTGAACAGTCTGTGTTGATCCTGGATAAGAGAAATGCTGACCAGGATGATTTTTCCACAACTCCCACAAACATCCACACACATGTTTGAGAAGCACAAACACATTCCCATTGACCTCTGTGAAAATGAAAAACTACAGAGGCTCTTTCAGTCTCTACCTTTAGGTGGTGCAGGTGGTTAGCACTGAGATATTGGACGCTGGCTATGTATGGTGCAAGATAAAAGGGCAAAGGAAATCATTTATTGGTCTGTGCACATTTCTGTGTGTGAGGACTAGCCACAGCAGACGAATCTTTTAGGTTTTTTTAATCAATATTCACTGTCACATTCTGTTTGGTTTGGAGATTTGGAGGTTTTAGAGGAATTTCCTAATAGGATCAGTGATGCCAATATTAAATGTCTACTATTGTTTCTCCAGTGACTGGGTTAGTCAATCTAGGAAATATGTTATTTAAGATATTGCTTAATGGGTCATTTATGTATAGATTTAAATGAAATATAATTAATAATATGCAATGCTGTGGTATGTTTGTATGTTTTTATATGCATGCGATGCGAAAATGTGCACGTTTGCACAGGTTGTACTGTCCTATTTCTCCTTTGAGTGCGTGTTTTTTGTTTTCAATGACGAGCTCTGTGAGATTGGATATTCAGCAAGTAGCCATTTAATTTATGTGGCAATTCATACTTTCTTTATTGAACATGGACAACCCATGGACACTAAACAGACACTCACCTGCTTCTTATCTTATTCTTACCACCATCCTTGTGAATTAATTGCTTTATAGTTGAAAGACAGTCCAAGCCTTCTGAGGAAGTTAATCAAATCAGTTACTATTCATAGAGTACATAAAGTAAATTACAAAATTAGTATAGTGGCTTAGTGGTTAACCTACTGTACTGTGGCCCAGGAGTTTCAGGGTTCATATCCCACCTCTGCCTAACTGACATTATTGGGTCTCTGAGCAAGGCCCAAAACCCACAACTGCTTGGATTGCCAACTGTACGTTGGTCTGGATAATGGCATCTGCTAAATGACATAAATGTAAGTGTTCCTGAATAGCCATATTCATGAAGATGAAATATATATTCAGCCATACAATTATATTTAAAAATAGGTTTGCATCTATATCAATATGTTTTATTACAGTAATTATGCTGTCTTGTTTGTATCTCCTGTGGCCCAGAGGTAAGAACCAGCTGCTTAAAATGGCAGTTGCTAAAGACTTTAGTTCAAACCCCAGAAACTGTAGCAATTTAAGCTCTTTGAAAACATGAGCTTTCTTAAAGCATGCTCAGTGCTTCCAAATGTTGATGAGTGATAGGTGAAATGAATCTAAACCTAAATCTAAGTCGTGTTTAAGACATTTTGGAAAACGGCCCTCACAAGAGAATCAACTATTGGATCGGTAAAATCATGAAACAATGTCTGAAAAGTCTCTTTCTCTCTTCTGCAGTATTGTGAAAACTTTATAAAGGTTATATAGAGTTATGTATAAGGTTATAAAGGTTATATATAAAAACTTAAATAGCTAGTAGTTCAGTCAGTCTGTTCTACCTAGAAGTGCTTGCCTATAAAATTAGAGTATGTTTACCCTCCAGAACCATCTAGCTTTCAAAACACTTCTAACTGGTAAAGCAGCAGAACAAGTAGAGGGCAAAGATTAAGATTTTATTTTATATCAGGAAGGATGTTTACAGAAGGACAGACTGTTGCTACACATGGCAAAATCTAATACAATTATTATTCTAATGATTATTTAATTGAGCCACCATACTGGTGGAAAAAGTACAGTTCCAGTTCCAAACCAAAAGCTGCTCTAATCAGTCCTGTCTGGAGGAGTTGTACATACCATAAACCAACATGCCACAGTTTACACAGTTATACAAGCGCATTGTATATCATCTGACATGTTTAAAGTTCTTGCCAGTACTGGACTGTGCTGATGCTCATCCATTAAAAGTAGAATGTTCTAAATATATATATATATATATATGCAATTTTTGTTATGTCTAACAAGTGTGTACAGACATAGCAACATTTGTGAGTGGATATATCAAACAAATTGTGAGGGGTTCTGGAAAAAAATAGGTTCTTTGTGCAAAAATTCCAAATTGACTTTATCCAAACCCTAGACGGATAAAAACGGATGTAAATTGACCAAGTTATTACTTTTAAACTCAGGAGATTTGCATACTATAATAGGATATGCTGTTTGGATAAAATTGATTAATTCAGAAAGCATAACTTTACCATATTTATATAGATGATGTTGAAAGGCAAATTTTGAAAAAAATAAAATAAATAAAAGGTCTCACTTTTGATTAATTTTTTTGGTTTCAACTGGCCATGGCTCGGTGCCTGCCCTGCTGGTAAGCGCCTGCTTTTGTCAGAGCCCCTCAAAATTGTGTTAGTAAATGTGCTCTGTACAGGAAGATTATAATGTTCACACCATGATTACACCAAATGATTTTCAAGCAATTTCACAGCTGCAGCCAGATTTCCAAAGTCAGAAAAAAAATCAGTCTTTTAATCGTTTGGTGTAAGGTGGTCAGGATAACAGTCTTAAGTCAGTCCGTTTCTGACTTAACCATGTTTAATATTATCAGGTCGTAAGTATTGGCTTACACACATAGTGATGTAAACATTGCTGAAAACCAACAGGTGAGAACTTTCCAGCACCAAATGGGAAGCTCGTGTGTATACATATATACTGTATATATACATCCACATGCAATCACTCGTTTTTGCCTGCCATTAACATCTGCCTTGCGAAACATTTTACACACATTTAATGAGACCTTCACTGCTCTGTTCCCTCTCCTGTCAATCTATCTAAGTCAGTCTATTATATTTATGTGGACTGTCTCTGTATGTCATTGGTAAACGTGGATCATTTTTTAATTTCATGAATGAAATGCTGCTTAATTGTTATCACATACAGTTGCTGGTATTTGACATCTCAGCACAGCATGACAGGTAATAATTTCATAGAAACTTGTCGGCAGTCTTGCAGTTAGTGACAAGATGCAAGATCCCCAGCCTTTGCAACGTCATACATATAGGTCTAATCTGTGACTAAAACTCTGTAGATTGCGAGAGGGTGTTAGAAATCTCTTCAGTCTTTTCAAAGTCTTCTAGTCCTCCTCTAGTCTAGTTCGAGTCATCCTAGCACGTTTAATCCTTTAAAGTCATGCTCTTGTTAACACTTGGCAGAGGCATTTTAAAGACAACTGCATACAGTAGCCTAGAAATACAATTACATATACTATTTTGAGAAGGATACATTTTATGGCTTGTTACCAGTGGTCTCTGTATAACCAGCACGGTAACTGTCCATACAGTGTACATGTTGTCATCACACCATGCATAATACATTGCATCCTAAGAATATAATCTATTACAGAAACCTAGTGATAAACTGACCTTAATTATAAGTGCTTGTTACAGGCGTGTGAATGGACAAGCTGGAACTAATAATTAATAGCTACACTCAAATAACATGTAAGTAGCCACAGTGTCCCTATGCTATAACCACAACAGCTTACTTAAAGCCACCAAAATCTGATCTTCTTGTATTCTTGTATATTTTATAGTTCACAGACATCCCAGTCTGAAAAACAAACTAATTTCAGGTTGGAAGCATTAAAACCCTGACTGAGAAATTCAAGGGAAATGATACTATGATATTTGACAGTAAACAGCAATGGAACTGTGAAATAGTTGAGAAGCACTCCTTGTGCTTAATATGTTGTGGACCCTAAAGAAATATAACTTGTGAAAAGCATAGGGTATATCCTTATATTTGTCATAAGTAATACATTGTGTTGTGATTTGATCTAATCTGTAAACCAAGTCAATATTCAGAAACTGTGTCATTAAAAACTTCACTTAATATATAATGTTAAACCAACCAACATAACGAGTAAACTCTGTTCAACTCACCTCAACATGCCTTTTACCGTCATTTAACCCACCATGGGCACTAGAGAAGTCATTGTTGTAAACAGGACAGCAATCAGTAATGAGAGTTACTATTAGTTATGTCAAACAAGGATGCACTTTAATGCAGTCTGGGGAGAAATGTGTTTTATATTCCTGTTTAACTGAACACTCCGTGGCACTGCATGACTCTGAACTAAACTGATGGACAGTGAAATAGAGGAGAGGTAGACTGTAGTCCCACCCATATCAATAATCAATCAGGATGCCCTCTTTGTCACTCTCTCGCTCTCTCTCCCACTCACTCGCTCTCAAAAAATTGATTTCTGAGATACTGTCTAAACTTGCAGATGTCAGGTTGGCCTATTAAAATGTGGGAGTCTTCTGAAAATTTCCAGGAGAGGTAGGGTGTCTGAGTTTAGCGTTTTAAACTGAGACAGTAATTGCTTTTAGTGTAGCTTGGGCAAGACAGAAACCTAAAAACATGGACTGTCTTCATATTTAAGAAAAGGTTCAAACTCTCCTCACAGGATTAAAGGGAATTTTACCAACTCATAATTCCTATTTACCTGGAACTATTTCTACAGGACATGTAATGGAATAGCTTTCCATTCTTTGGAATGCTCACATTATTCACAAAAAATGTCACGGGATTTTGTGAGTGTGATTTAGAATTTAGAGTGTGTCTAAATTCAGAGCCATTCTGCTGGTAATTACAGTATCCCAAGTATGTTCCCAAATAAAACGAATCCCATTCAAATAGGGCTTTAGTGTTTCTTTCTCCGGTAAGAAGCCAATCACAAGGCCTTCTCTCTCGACCATGGCACCAGCTGTGTCCACGCTTCTTCGTCCTTTAAAACTCAGACTGATTTACGTCTTTTCCCGAATACATTGTTGATGAGTTTAGCCATGGATTTCGAACCACTGGGTCTTCGTCGGCGTTCCTTGGCCTTGCTGCCCAGACTGACGTTGTGCACAAGCTTGGAAAACATGAGCGCCACCTCCTGGTAGCACTCAGCAGTGGAAAGCTCATAGAACTGGCAGTGGCCATCTGTGGCCAGCCTTTGACCTTCTTCCTTGCCTACCTCACGCAGGTGGCACAGGTCCTGCTTATTGCCCACCAAAAACACCACTGATTCAGACTCCCTACAGGGAAAACAGAATGTATCAGAATGACGGAAGAAATCGGAATAATTTGTAATAAATAAATAAATTCGTTATCTGTGTAATTTTTTAACACATTTTATATAGGCAAGAGTAATTTCAATTTGACATGTTATCTCAGATGTACTCTCCATTTTGAACCCCCCTTAACTAAAATGTATCAGCTTATGAAGTTTAGGTGCTCTGGGCTAAACTTAAGGCTAGGTGGGTTAAGGTACAAGTATTATTATTTATTAGTGACACAACCTTTCACAATTGGTGCTTCCCTATATGGAAATTAGACAAGTGACTCTGGAGTGCAGCATAAAATCAAGCGAGCAAATCCAGCAAACTGAATGACTTCAAACAAGGCATGGGCACTGGCACCAGGCTAGCTCTGGCCAGACTTGAAAAATCAGCCAGTCGGATGGGTTTTTCTTGTGCAATAATGTTGAGAATGGTGTGATGGGGGAAAACATTCAGCAAAACGGGATCCTGTTCATAAAAACTACATGTCCACTGAAGGGCACAGGAAATGATGAATGCACAGCCATGCACAGTCAAGCAAACTGCAGCCAAGTAAAATGCTGGTTCTCCAGTTAACATGTCCTAATGCATGGATGAGCTTTAACAGGATGGGATTTAAACCCGGGACCTCCTTGTCCATAGTCCAGTACCTAAACAACTAGGCCACCACAGTCCCTTTGTTCCTGCCAGAGATGTAGTAGAATATATCAGTAGTTCAATCTAACTTGTGCCATATTCGAGCAGAACAATTTTAACATGTACAGGAATCAATAGGAAGATGAGCTGCGATGGTTTCTGAGGTCCAACAAGCTAATAGATGTGTATTTCTAATAAAGTGGCCATTCATTGTACATTTGCCACAGTTGGACATTTGGAATAATCATTAGGTTATTACCCAAATAAGGAGTTTCTACAAGAATCTGTGTTTTAAATCATTAACAAGTGACAAACAATCTCACAGAAATCCATTAATTATAATGGTTTACAGTTCAGCATTGGCTTCATTGTCAGTACTCAGAATGAATCACAGATCCACTTTGTTAAACAGAGACGTGGGTGTAAACTGTGGGCCGCTTTGCCATTGACAAGAATATATAAGCAAACTACGCTGCCAGTCCTGAAGCTAAAAAAGGAGCCACTCAGCCTCCACAGCAAGAGTCTTTATGCTGTCCCCTGTTATGAAAACACTGACTGGTTTCCTGGTCAGTTATTAAGTGCCTACACAGCAGAGCATGACATACGCTTGTGAAAAGCAGCCAGAAATAGCTTCCTCCTCTAGAGCCTATGCTTTGGTGCTGTGGTTTAGAGAGGTACCTTTTGGCCACTCCCAGGTTGAGTTCACGGATCAGATGCACTATGGCAGTCGCAGTAAGGAAGGAGGAGCGGTCACTGATGTCATACAACACCAAAAAGCCATCAGCCCAGTGGATTTGATCATTCAGTGTGGACTTTCCTTCACAAGGCTGTAAAGACACAAAAACGGACACTAGAAGTTTACTAATCAAGTACTAGTGTCCACTATAGTGTTGATTAGACAAATTTGCAAACTTATATTGTTTGTTTATTCTTTTAATATGAATTTAAGTCAAATATGAACAGCTCATTCATTCATTCATTTTCCTAACCGCTTAATCCTTGGTCAGTCACAATCCTTGGTTGTGGGTAGGGTTGCAAAGGGGTGGAAAATTTCCCATAAATTTCCAGTAAATTACCGGTAACTTTCTATGGGAACTTTAGCTCTGGAACTTTGGAAATATTCCAAAATGCAAACTTTCCATGGACATTTTGGGAACTTTGGAAATTTATTCAAATTAATAAAAAATATTGTAGAATTTAAAGGAACTGTATCAAACACTATCATAAATGTACCGTGCTTTTATCAACAGCAGACCCCCCCCCCACACACACACACAAAAGTGCCATTCAAAATTTAAAACAAAGTAGCCTTCATTCTTTTTAAAAATGATCAATTTTAACATCAAATCAAAGTATTTTTCCACAAATTTCTCAAGCCTGGCCTCTGAATGCTCTGCGTTTTTGATTAAAAGTTTCACGCTTCTTCCTGAACCTCTGTATCCTTCATGTTCTGCATCTGTAACATCTGACTCCTCAGGCTCTTCCTCTGTGTCAATGTCCAGCCTAGTTAAGGAGGGTTATGTGTTTGGCTTAAAGAATCCTTAACTAGTTTAACAAGTGAAATTGCTCATTAAGCTTTTCTAATTTACCAGATATCAACTGTGAGATTACACCTTGATTAAGTAGTTGCTTAAAAGTTTCAATGCTACTACTGTCAGTAAAATTTGAACATTGTCAAATTTACCTGACTTTAGGTAGTCATTTGGTCCTAATGTGTGCTTTCAGTAGTGGTTACGGTCAGGTTTTAGAAATCCACTAGATATATGCTGTGGGGAGGGGTGGGGGGCAATAGCCATTCAGTGTGTAATGTTCCAAAGTGCCTGGGACTGAGGAGCAGCTTTGCTATTCTGTAACTGTTTATGGTCATCATAACATATCATATTTAATTATTTTAGACAAGATTATGCTTCAGTATATTTGTTTACCAAGTACATGTAAGTTTCTCATCTTTAGCTTTAAATATTCCCATTTAATTTCCATTAATTTCTGATAATTCCCATAATTACCCATTCATTTCCATGGTAAATTTCCCAACTTTGAAAATTTCCAAAATTTTGCAACCCTACCTCCATCAGACAAAGCCAGGTGTCTCTGTGGAGTGCTGGATCAGGTTTTACACCTTCCATGTCCCCAGTTCATTTCTCTGCAGTGATGAGCTAGTGTGTTTAATTGCTCACCAGCTGAGCGATAGATTTGTCATGTCAGCTAAAACTGAGACTAAAATGTAATTGGATACAGATATATAAACGCAAGCAACTTAAAAAAAAAAATCATATGCAAAATAATTTCTCCATGTGTGTCCTGCCTTTTATAGCCCTGATTCAGTGTGTGTAAATACACAGTGGAGGAAATAATTATTTGATCCCTTCCTGATTTTGTAAGTTTTACAAAGATATGAAAAGTCTATCATTTTAAGGGTATGTTTATTTTAAAAGTGAAACAGAGTATCTAAAAGAATATCCAGAAAATTACATTGTATAAAATATAGACATTTATTTGAATTTTGCAGAGAGAAATAAGTATTTGATCCATCCTTCTAGCAATCAAGACTTAATACTTGGTGGCAAAACCCTTGCTGGCAAGCACAGCAGTCAGACGTTTTTTGTAGTTGATGATGATGTTTGAGCACATGTCAGGAGGAATTGTGGTCTACTCCTCTTTGAAGAGATCATCTCTAAATCATTACGATTGTAAGGCTGTCACTTGGCAACTCGGACCTACAGCTCCCTTCATACATTTTCTATGGGATTAAGGTCTTGAGACTGGCTAGGCCATTCCATGACCTTAATGTGCTTTTGAGCCACTCCTTTGTTGCCTTGGCTGTATGCTTTGGGTCACTGTTGTGCTGGAAGACCCAGATACGACCCATTTTTAATGTCCTGGTGGAGGGAAGGAGGTTTCCACTCAGGATTTGAGGGTACATGTCCAGTCTGACTGATTAATTGAGTCTGTGGACAAAGAACAGTCTTAGGCAGCATTTTTCTTCCTCCACACATGACGGGTGGAGTTGAGGCCAAAAAGTTACATTTTGGTCTCGTCTGACCACAAAACCTTCTCCCAATAACTTGGTTCATCTTTCAAATGATCATTGGCATACTTGAG
>JAVSBV010115402.1:0-20477 GCA_033117975.1 Parotocinclus spilosoma
CACATTATATGCAGTATATCATATATTATAAATATATAAAAATAAATTACTGTATGGTTACTGATGGATTTTCACAGTAAAGCTAAAGTTGTAGAACGGAATGACTAATTCTTAATATCTATTGTATTTTTAATTTTGTTTTACTATTTAAAATGGGTGCGATCTTTTCTTGGTGTAGAGCTATGTGTAGCACATACATTTGCTCAGACTAAAGTGGTCATTTTTTGTCTGAACTACAACTTTTAAAATAAACTGGTTCATCACAGCATGTCCCTGTGCCACGTGTGTATAGCAGGATGTGTGTATATGAGATGGATGAACAGTGATGGTGATTTCAAACTGATCATGTTAGTCACATCGGAATGTCACATGGTTTAAATAGAAAGACCTTTCCAATAAACCTCTATACATGCAATTATCCGTATACATGGAAACAGAAATACTCAGCAGTAGAAATTTGAGCAGTTGGAAGAACCATGTTTACCATGATGATCTATCTAAAGCCCATCCATTCATCATCTTCCACTTAATCCACGCGGGGTCGCGGGCCAGCCAGTGCCTAGCAGGAACTATCAAAGAAGGGGCATCAATCGATCGTAAGGCACCGGAGTAAACCCACACAGACACTGGGACGATATGCAGACTCCACACAGAAAGGACCCAGAGCGCTCCACCCTGGGTTCAAACCCGGGACCTTCTTACTGTGAGGCAGTTGTGCTACCCGCCGAGCCACCATTCTGCTTTATTTAAAGTATTTGATGTTTAACAAATCTGTAAAATTGGTGGTATTCGTACAATAACATTTCCAATCGATTGCCAAACTGGGCAATTAAAAAAAAGGACAGTTTGGACCCTGCCTTGTATGAGTTATAATGCTTAAAATTAATTAGTGTTACGTCCATGAGGTAAGTGCTGGTTATCTTGTATTTTGTAAATTGTAGAATTTTCACTAGAATAAACATGCAGCATAATGTACATCGTAGAGGGAATTAGAGATGCCCAAACCACATATGGTTAAATGGTTAGGTAAGTAAACTGCCTAATAAAATTTCAAAAAGAAGTATCCTCTAATTTTTGTGAGCACTTATTTTAATTTACATAATATGAAACAATTAGGAATAAAACGCTATTCAAAGCCATTACACTAAGTTTTACATAAATACTTTAAGATTCTATCTACGGTATGACCCTGTGTGCCTGAAATTCTTCAGTTAGTTATTAATCCCTTTCCCTCTTGCCCTTGGTTTAACAAGGTCTGAAGACGTAACAAGGTCCTGCTCCTGGCAGACACACTTCAGCTGTACTCTGTCAGCTCTAATCACTGCTAACTGAGAAAAGGTGCAAGTCAACCCGATCCCTAGAGTGCCTGTGCATGCACGTACACACCTACACAACAATCATTTGTTGTTGCTAGAGACTAGAAGTGGGATTATAGCAGGGAGACACCAGTGAAAGTACCCTCATATTACTGGCATACACCTGACTGGTATTGGGCTTTCATTCAAAGGTGAGCAGGTGAGAGCAGGGTAATACAGGGGAGGGAAGGGAAGGGTGGGGGGGATTACAGGAACTGCACCTGATCAGCTGTCTTCACCATGTGCTGCAGGCCACACTTCCTTTCAATGAGATAACCATTGGCTTACTAAGAAAGGGGTTTACAGTTACCAGCAACACAAACAATGGCCTTTTTCTCTTATATGAAATTAAGACGCGTTTATCACAACACACCTAGAGACATTGTATAGCTATAGCGTTTTATGCGATGTCATTTTAAGATTCATACTCACAAAAGTTAGCTTATGCATTACAATTTCAGTGAAGTCAATACTTGAAAAAATATACATAAATGTATTTATTTTTGGTACTTTATATGTTCCCTATTTGCTGCAATGACATTGTGCATTTAAGCTGGCATGGAGTTGTTGTTTTTTTTTAATTGATGATTTGTGTTATCCCAGAATAATTTCAAAATATGCCAAAGAGCATCTTGGGATGTTACTGAATGATTGGCGTTCTTAAGTATCCTCCCACAAATGATCAATGAGTTTAGGTCATAGAAACCAAATACTATATCAAATTGTGCAGTTTTACTTTTCACTCAAATTGTGGGCCTCACAGTGTGAAAGTTCTGTGTTTGGGTCATCCATTGTGGGTTTACTCTTGGTACTCTGTTTTCCTCCCAATGACATGCTTTAGGCTAACTGATTTGGTTATTACTGTATATACTACACTAACCTTCCATCACCACACATGATGTTATTAACATTACATGCTGGCCCTTAAATGCTTTTTATGTAATTGCAATAGAACAGAATTTGTACTAAAAGAGGGATTTTGGTCTATCTGAGACACAACAGAGCTACTTCTAATCAACCTGTAATGCTTCTATGAAGCATGACACATGATTTACATGAATGTATTACATCTACCTACTAAATTTATTATAGTAATCAGAAGCTTGGTTAGTGCTTACTGCCATCCTGATAACATGGTATGCAAATCTGCGTGTGCTACCTTCATTTTCCAATATCCTTGAGTTGAGCTTCATTTCCTTTAGCCCTGCATTAAATGATTAAATACTGAGAGATTAGTGGATCACTCTGCCCATGTGCCTGATTCTGGCCTGACCAGACAGCAGTCCGAAAATATTTCAAATCCAAAACTAAAATACATGACAATGCACACACAACCATGTAAATCAATCATTAAAGCTATCAACGGCTGTTTATACTCTGTGAATGGTGTGGTAGACATGACTAGTGTAGAAACTAGACGGTTCGTCTAAATGTGCTGAAAAGGCTGACCCCTCACCCCCCATTGCCACGACAACTCAGCGGTGGCTCAGTGAGCCATGACTAGACAACTTGTCACGATAGAGGGCTTGCGTGACAATGCTGAGTGGTTACACTCATATTCAGCTCCCTAATATCAGTTTCCCTGAAGAGACCCATGGAAGCTAGGCAGGTCTCTATCCAGTTGTAGATTGTGCATATGAATTTTTCTAGCGCAAATAAAGTCAAAGTTTCTAAATGAAAGTCACTATACATTAAACATGGCAATTTACAAAACTATATAAATATATATATATATATAAAGAGAGATAAAGAGAAATACGTACATTAAAAGCTTACTGTTTTAGAAGTTAGAACAATGGCGCACAATCCAGGTGTTATAATAGTCCATTTCAAATTTCTGGAACCAGAAAAGGCAAGCAGGAAGCTATATGGAGAACTGTGCCATAAGAAAGCCCCATAGATGTATCATTTAAAAGAGTGAGAGCGCAGTGAGGTGTGTTCCACGCTGGTGCGGGATCAGCACATAAGGACTCTCAGCTCCCTCTGCTATTGTTACAGCAGAGAGCTCCGCACTGAGCATGCTCCAATAGAGCATGTTGGCATGGGAACCTGTGAAACACAAGACTGTCCAACAGGACCTTAATGCAACATCTTGCTCTCCCCCACCTGCTGTCCCATGAGGACATCCTTTGTTTTTTGTTGTTACTGTGAGCCAAACCTTTAAAACAGTGAAAAATATCATAAATACAACATACCTACCAGGCACAGACCTAAGGTGCTACCATGTATCAGAGGTATGCAATCTGCCATGCTGAATAAACATAAATTGGGTGCTGATGAAACAACATAAAGCTGGTTTCTACTGGCCAGTCTGGTGAGGGTTTTGTTGGTCAACCACTATGGATGTGCTGGTTACAGTGGACAAATTCTAAAAAAGGGACAGGCAACAGTATTGTTGTGCTTGCTGTATTTTTTAGTAGAGAAAATATATGAAATTTATATATTAAATATATACATATTTTTCCACCCCATTTAATCGTACAGACTAATGTAGACTTAAGTCTAAAACTATGAAAACCATTTAAAAAACAACTTGTATGAAGCACATGACCCCCACATGCTCAGACTGATAATAAGCTACACTGGTGCTTGAAAGTCTGTGAACTCTTTAGAACTGCTGAATATAATACAGTCGAGGACACGATCGTTTAGGTCCTAAGAACATGCCCTATGTTACAAGACGGGACGTGCCATGTAACATATTATATGTTTATTAAACCTTTATTGTGCGATTTATACGTATAGCGAACGTACAAGCAAGACCTACTGTTGCTTACAAACTTTGGTTATTGAAACGCGCAATTAATGGCATTTTTGCATTTCCTGACCTTTGATAAAAGCATAAATTCTTTCGTAGAGCACAGGAATCTTCCCATATTATTATTATTATATCTTGCTGATCGCTAGGTGGCAACTTGTGGCTTATTTTTCTTATTTTTATTCTCTAACGTTCTTTGGTCCGATTAAGCGGAATTTTGGTCCAAATATGCGAAAAACATTACACGTATATAATAGGATTTGTTTCAGTACTTTAGGATTTGGTCCGATTAAGCGGTGGTCCATTTAACCGGATTCGACTGTATATCACATAATAATTAATTACAGAATAAACCATAAACCATAATTATAATCTTTAACATTTCACACAAGGCAAAAGTAGATCAAGTAAACTTCAATTAGTCAAAAATAAGACAGACATTTTATACTTGGTTGTTTGTTTAATTCAGAAAAATGGCATGTGTGAGTGGCAAAAGTATGCAAACCATTGCTTTCCATACCTCATGAAACCCCCTGATTCAGCATCAGCTGCTACTAACATTTCCAGGAGTGTGCTCCCTCAATTTAGTTTATAATCTGAAAAGGTGTAAAAAACTGTTTTAAGGTTTATACCAAAATGAAGAAAATTCTAAAGGGATCACACATTTTCAATCACCAGTGTGTGTCTGAGAGACCGAAAGAATTGATGGAACTCTATGGAATGCACAAAAATGAGCCACACTTCCACTATTGGAACTCAGGATGCTGCATCACCCTGCTGGATTCTCATGGGACAGCTTTCAAAGGATATTGGCTATGCAGTGTAATTGCAGTATGCTGAGCCATATGGTGCCAGCTAATCCCCTCGCTGCTACCACACATGCTCCCAGTAAACAAATACCAAACAGTTTGAGCTGCATGTGAAACAGACATCAACTGAGTCTGTCAAATGGCCATAATAAGCTCTACACCTAACAGATGTAGCTGAGTTTCTTTTTTTATTGTGTAGGAAGCCAATGATCCACAACTGTAGCAAACAGAAGGGACATCCACAAGCAATTCCCCTGGAGAGATTCAAATTTACAAGGAAATTGTGGTGTCAGTACTGCTGTCTATCATCATGTCAAATACCAGTTTGCACAGAAGCTAAACGTAAGGGCTGTTATTAAAGCACCAGTCTCTAACACATTTACATTTACGACATTTAGCAAAGGCCCTTATCCAGAGTGACTTACAACTGATGTAGTCTTACAATTCAAGCAATGGTTGGTTAAGGACCTTGTTTAAGGACATAACTGTGGCAGCTTGGCAGAGGTGGCATTTGAACACTGGACCAGCAGGTCCATAGTCCAGTACCATAACCGCTAGGCTACCATAGTAACACAAATACTCTCTCATTCACATAATAATAGAAATAATTAGGACACAGGTTGAACAGGGTTCAAAATACCTTTATATAGTAAAAAAAAGTGCTGCTATGCTACTTGGTCTTGGAGAATCAAGAGTACTAATAATTTTGTCTTTGTACCAAGTAGTCTCTCAATGAACATTGTTTTTAATATTGCCCCAATGAGCAATGTCCTGAGCTTCCAGTTAAATATACTTTACTCTTAATTTACAAGACAATAAAATACATCAGCCATCAGATGTAATTACCCAAAAGGCCCAGTAATTGTTAGAATAGGTCAGGTTTATAATAAATGTGTGCATATGTGACAAAGTACAAACAGTAATGTTTGAATTTCACTTAAAGCCAGAACATATTTTTTATACTTCTGGCAGTTATGTAAGTTAACATGCAGACAACATGTACATTGCTAGTTAGACCACCAAGAATTTAATATCTAATCTGTTTAATCTATTTCATGAAGATTCAGCATACTCTGAAGATCAGTCACAGTGTCTTTTTTCTGTACTCTATTATTCTATTGTGGGGCTGTAAGGCTCGGTGATAAAAGATGATTGACTGATGGCCTTGGGGCTTAGGCTAACCCATTATAGAGAACAGACACATGTGCCCATGCCTGGATAGAAGCCATCACATCACCAAAAGATCATTTGTAATTTATGAGGGCTCTACCACAACCTAAATAATTTATCTATAGCTCCACATGATGGACACAGACACTGCATCTGAGTTACAAATAGCAGAAAAAAATCAGTGAAGAAGCGATGTACTGTCTCTGATCTATATTTAGAAGTGCATGGATCAGCATGTGATATTTTATGTGTATAATTTCTGAACTACTAAATGTACTGAATTTTGACCCAAATGATAATAAATCCATAAAAAGAACACTTTGTTCTGTAGCTATGTACAATTGTTACAGACTGTACTTTTCTGTCACAAACTACATCCCTCACAATACTTAAGAGTGGCTATTAAGGCTTGTCACCAAGAAAGAACAACACATTGTTTGTCAATGCTTACATGGGGAAGTTTGCCTAATTGGATGACTGCATGGAAACAGAAGGTTTACTCAACATTTTATGTTAGTTGGTGAGTGAGGACCACATTTGTGTTATCAATAATACCATTTGATGAGAGTTTGGAGGAGGGACAATTGATTGCACCATTTTCAGAACTGTGCCAATACACACAGGATACACTGACACAGTTTTAGGCATGAACAAAGACTTTTACAAGTTCTAATCTATTGCTGTTATAACTGTCCTTTTCCCTTTTCGTTTCCTAAAACAATGCAGGATGTGCATTTAGTGGGCAAAACAGTATAAATTTAGCAAAATATATATACTATGTATGTATACTATATCTATATATGCGGATTAAATTAAATGTAATGAACTTAAGAAAAGTGCAAAATGAAAGCATTTTAACTAGTAAGCCCAAACTTTTGCCTCCCACTGTATATGATTAAACATATTTAAATAGACTTAAACCCAAATCATTTTAAATGCAAATTATGTATTTAAAGCAGTTTATTGAATAAAAATGAATAAAGGTAAAATAATTACAAATATCCAGTATAGTTGTATTCCTCTCTATAAGCTACTGTATAACGTATAGATTTTAACAGCCCAACCCATTATTCGTAGCAATAACTCATGTGCTCAACCTGGGAAACTAAATTCTACACCATAAACTCAGGCAGAGTGCAGCAACAGTAAATAGCATTCCAAATGGCATTTTGCAGAGCCCCCTGATAAACCTGCTTAGATCCTCCACTGATGCCTTTTTATAAGGGGGCAATCACTTGCAAACACAATGTCTATTACAGATGGACAGTGCTGTATTTACATTCACAGTGACTGATGCATGTAATTACACTGCCTACAGAAAACCAAACCCTGTCAGAACCCTTACCTAATGGCACAATAGACACCCTAAACATTCAATTATTACAAGTGAATTAGTAAAACACCAGTAAAACACAACAGTTTCATAACAGTGAGCTGCCCTCTTTGGAGTGACCTTTTTAAAAGTACAACCAAGCACAACAAATCACCTACCATATAACACACCAGAGAAATTTAGCCTTCACTTAACACCAATTACAGTGGCTTTGTTACTTCAAAATAAAAGTGACCATTAGGAACAACAATCGCATATTTAAAGAAGTTGCTTAAATCATTTCCATTTTACTGTTTTGTTAGGTATTATATCCTTTACTAAAAAAAAGTGGCAACAGTTATGTCTTCATTATTGCTGCTTAGCTCTGCTGCACACATGAAGTCCCTAAGCTTACTAACTTCCAGTGTGGTCTTTAGGGTGCTTCCTTTTTATTATATCTGGTTCAGTCAAGTTTGTGCTTAGAGCATAATGTGCTCACACCAGAAGACTCTTAAGCAAACATTCCCACCACATTTATCAGATGAACCCAATGACCTATGATGGTGGTTCCCCTGCAGCACGGAATGTTTGATTAGTTTATTGATGCGAGAGCTGGACATTCTGTCAATATGTCTATAATGGGGGCTCAACCCACATTCTCAGAAATAGATGATGAGTGTATGTTTCCATTATCACTGCAAACATTTGTAGTGATAATACAGATAAGGGTTACATATATACCGAATAAGTAACTCTAAAAATTCTAATTACAGTTTAATTGAATTAGGGCAATACCCATGATTTATTTTCCCATAAAAGCATTATAAGAGTTTTTTAAAAAGAGGCCCATTAACCCTACAGTACACATAATTTAATATATAATTATTCTTTAATATATATAATACAAAAATGCTTTACAATAAACATAATCGTTTAATGTCCTAAAATAGGTATATAAACTAATTAAATGAATGAGAACAAAATATTTTATTTGGTAATTTACTTATTAATCAAAATGATTGAATATTACATGAATTTTGAAGGGTTTCGCTTCTAGGATTAGCAATTTAAATTAGATTTAGGTGTTTTTAATTAATGGGGCAACATTCAGGTGTGTGGAGGTGCCATGTTTGGTAGCGCCTCACTTCTTCATGGCATAGATTTCACAAGCTGTTGGAAACATTTCTTTGAGATTCTCCTCCATGTTGACATGACGTTATCAAGCAATTACTGCAAATATTTTGGATTGTTTACACTAGAGGTCCTTGGCTTGGGTCCATGGAATCATGCTGCTTGTGCCAAATTCTGACCCTACCATCTGTGTGCGTCTCAGCCTACATTTTTCGGGTTTTCGACTATCCAGATTGAGCTTGTGGCCACTGCTGCTTCAGCATTCTATTCTTGGCTGTCCGAAATGGAATCCGATATGGTCTTTCACTTGTTATGCATTCTGAGATGCTCTTCTCCTCACAATTGTCCAGAGTGGTTATCTAAATGACCTTTCTGTCAACTTGAACAGATCTGGAAATGCTCAGTTGACCTCTCTCATCAAGAAGACAGCTCTGTGCATAGAACTGCTATTGACTGACTGACTTTTCTTTATTGCGCCATTCTGAGTAAAGCAGAGAGTATGCAGTGTGTGAAAATTCAAGAGATCAGCAGTTATAGAAATGCTCACTATATCAGTCATGCCACAGTAAAAATGCTGAGATTTTCCCCATTCTGATGGTAGATGTGAACATTACCTGAAGTTGTCATTTATCAGATAAGTGGTGTAGAGGTGTTCTTTATAACAGGGTCAGTATGTAAGCATATACCTGTAAATGATGTAAAAGCCTTTTAATCGCATATTTGTCAGGGAAAGCAATAAAGGCCAACAAATATGTTTTCAGTACTGAGCACACATTTCTAATAGCTTGGATGACAATTTAGAACATTCCCTGTTTTATAGAGGACAATGCCATGAAATTTCAGATCATATATAATACTGGGGCCAGATGTCTAAGACCAAAAGTAATACGATCATATATTATTTATTTAAAAGAATTATGGAGTATTTGGTATGTTCCACCTTTTACTGTAATGACTCAAGCTGGCATGGACTCCACAACTTTATGCTGGATTTGTCAGTTGGCCTGGGTTCAATCCTGAGTGGGCCCTGCAACATTAAGGTAGAGTGGTGTTTTAACAGGAAAATCCCAAGCCGTACAGAGTTCTAATTACCTTATTATACATAATAATTCTTACAGATTCCTATGTTAATTGCTTATTTATGTACTGTTACAACTCCCAATATGGCAGCGTATTTTATAATTTGTTTTGCTTCTTCTGCCCTCCTGGTATCACAATCTACAGTGTGTTCTCATCCTCATTCTTCAAACGGCGTTGAACAGCCAATCAATGCTGCAGATTCATGAGCAGCGGTGAGAGAGGGTTTAAGAGAGACATTAAACTGTGCATACCTGCATATTATTCAGCAGGGAAAGCTGTACTGCGCATTACCAGCATATAATACCATAAGTAAGAGGGCGTGCAGTTTTACCACTGGTGATAAGATACTGAATGCCACTCTACTTAAATATTCAGCATAACTGAATTCACATAAATGAATCTACTTATTCAGTTTTTCTCTCCGCTAAATAGTCCATATATAATACACTTCTTATAAGAGATAAAATACACTCTCAATCCGACAAAGTAATCTTTATGGTACATCTAAAAAGGAGTGCACTGCTTCCAAGTCACCAGTATTTCCACGACAAAGGAAAATGGGGACTATGCAGAAGACCCAAGAGTTTAGCAAGAAAGCTAAATGTATCCTATAATAGAAAAAAAATATATATAATAAATGAATACATTAATTTATATTATGTTAGAATACATATAAGAAATGAATTTAAAGAATACATGGTACTGAAGACCGTCCTACCCTGAATAATAATTAGACATTTTATAAATGTAAGTAATTAGAATATTGGAAAAAAGCTTATTATTGGAGAAACTGCTACAGGTTCAAATAAAAAAATGAAGAGTAAGGTTTGCATAGTGAATAAATATTGATATCTTGGCCTGAGCATTTAGTAAAATCATGGGAGAAACGCATTGCATGGCATTTACCCTTTACAGAAGGGACCTGCGTTAGTGCCTACAGTTTCACACTTCTCCAGTTTAATCATGTGGTGGAGAGCATGATTAAGGCATTAGGTCAGATGCAGAGGCTGGCTAATTCATGTTCTTAAACACTGAGGATCAACCAGGTAGCTCCAAAGCAGGTTCTGCAGAGTAGCAGAAATCTTAATCTTGAATGAGACTCACCTGCAAAACTCACTTACATATAGTATACACAGACAGGGTTCAGATAGCTGCAGTTTGCAGATCTTAAAGATATTCATGGAGTCCTAAATGAATTGGAACATATAACAACAAAAAGGATGTTTCCCCTTAAAAGTCTATCCTACTCATGTGATCAAGTTGCAACTTGAGTCGAAAGTGCTGGCTTCAAACATCAGTGTGATTTCCATTTGGTGCTGACTGACCATGTAAAATGAGATATATAATAAAATATAATATATATAATAAAACCTGGTACCTCCCACTACCAAATTCTCACCATTTACTTCCCGTTTTACAATTTTCTATGATACTTACAAAAAATGTATTAATTTCAATTATTTCCCCAGGCAAGCGTTATGCAGTAAGATACACTCCAGCACTCTTCTGTGCTAGATGAGGAACTCAGTAGTACGTGATGTAGGGAGTCCAGTGTTGTATATAAGATACAGTGAGGAAAAGCCATGGTTACGGCAATAATCTTTTTGATTTTTTTTACTTTTAGTACATTTTTTTAATAAATTATGTGAGATATTGATTTTGTCAAACTGTAGTTTAATGTAGCCCAGCACGGTGGCTCAGTGGGTTGCACCGGTGCCTCACAGCAAGATGGTCCCGGGTTCAATCCCAGGGTGAAGCGGTCTAGGTTTAATCCAGGTACTCCAGTTTCCTCCCACAGTCCAAATACATGTGTGTTAGGTTAATTGGTGTCTCTAAAGTGGCATGTTTCTGTGTGTGGGACTGTTTGTGTGTGCAGTACGATGGATTGGTGCCCCATATAGGGTTGTTCTTGCCCTTGTGCCCACAGTTGTTGGGTGTGCAGATTAAGCAAAAGATAATGGATGGATAGATACCGGTAGTTTAAACGTGTTAAACATTTTTAAGGTAGGCTGTGCTATGATATTTACATTACACAAAATGTACAATAAATTGAACTTATGTAGGACTCGGCATGTATCCTCAATTGTAAATCAGGGACTTATAATATATGGGGTATTTTTATGCCCTAACCCTCTATATGAACCACTACTCTGCTCTAATGAACGACAATGTTTAAATTAGTGAATTGTGTTCTGAATGGCCTTCATCTCTACCCACATCCTGTACTTTAGTCCTGTCTGTGAACAACCTAAACTTGGGTATATAATTATTAATTTATTTCTCACTTTCAATCCGTTACTCATTAAATTGTATAATATTTTTAACACTTTATTATAAAATAATCTTTGCCTGCACAATGTATTCCCCTGGAATAGGTGTTAGAACCCTGACCAGGAAACATGGTTACAACATTAATAATGTAGTGATAATTTGGGCTACTATTGCTTATATAGTTTGTATATTTCATTTATTTCTTTTTTTTAATCATTCTTATAATTTCACTAAAATATTATGACTCAGGTATGTAACAATATTTCTCACAGTAACAATATTTCTTTCCTCTGATTGTTGTAATCTTCATAACAAAGCTCATTCTCTATTTATTATAATGGGCTGCTAAAAAATAGCAGTTGGCTAATAATCAGGTCACCATCCAAATAAAGACAAAAACAAACAAACAAACAAAAATATAAAGGAAAATGTAATTATATTTTTAAGTATAAACATGCGACAGCATGTGACAAGCATGAGTCTGATAAAAACTTGACAATTCTTAACCATGCAAGCAGCCCTATGAGAAATGAAACAAGAATGTGAAAGGCATGTCTGAAAGGCATGTCTGTGTAACTGCTTACAGGGAAATCTTTATTATGTAGAATTCAATAAATACAACAAACACGTCAATGGAACTCAAAACCTTCAAAATGTTATATGTGCAGGCTGATTTGGAGAGTCACCTATGTTGAAAACAGGACATGAGCTAATTATGGCTGGTAACCGCTGGGAGTTCATGGCTCGTGATTTCTGTGAAATAAGTGAGATGAAACAGCTCTGACTGCAGGGTCACCCGGTGCTTCATGAGACACCCTGCAGTGATTTTAACATTGCTCTTTTGTTTATTTCTACCCTTGGATTCACACAATCACACAGGTATGTGTTGGCTGGGACTGTAGTGGCCTCACAGATGGACAGCATTCCTGTATGAATGTAATCCTATAAAAGCACATGCAACTAAATATTTTTCACACAGACCTTGGTTTGTTAGTGTACAGTTTTCAACATTGGACTGCATCACAACTGAAGGAACACAGCTTCTGCTTTCATTTTTGGCACACTAATGAAACATATACTTGTACAGTCGTGGCCAGAAGTTTTGAGAATAGCACGAATTTTGGTTTTCATAAAGTTTGCTGGCAATTCGTATCTAGTCTAGTCAATACAAAGTCATTCCCTGTCATGAAAGTCAACTTCACAAAATTGTTGCATTCCAGCCACTGTATTCCAACCACTACAAAATAGCCGGCTAACATAATTTCAGTGATGATCTCGTTAGCTCAGGACAAAAGGCTAATGTGGACAGGACAGCTGATTCCACTCTGTCATGCTAATTAGAAGAGCAGACTGTTTGCTTTAAGAGGGTATTTTCTCCTGTTAAAACCATAGTTACCACCAAGAAAGCATGTACAGTCATCATTGCATTGCATCAAAAGGGTTTCACAGAGTTTCACATTGCTGCTTAAAAGATCCTGAGGAGTGGATTTGATCAAAATCTTGACTAAGAACACTGCTATGAATAAGGAATGGTATTTTAAAACATTTACCCAATGGCAACCTCTCAACAATCCAGTAACAATGCATTTTCCAGCAAGATAGAGCATCATGTCACAATGCAAAAGTGATAACCAATTTGCTGAGCAAAACATTGTAATTCTGGGCCTATTCCCTGTATTTCCCCAGATCTCAATCCCATTGAGAACCTGTGGTCAATCCTCAAAAAAGGTGGACAAACAAACCCCTAGAAACTGTGATCAGCCTAACGCATTGATAAGGCAAGAATGAGTTGCCATCATTCAAGATCTTGCCCAGAAGCTGATATCCAGCATGCAAGGATGAACTGCAAAAGTCTTAAAGGAAAATGGACAACACTGTAAATGTTAAGTATTTGCTTAATCTAAATGTATTTGTTAATAAAACGTAAACAATAATGTAAGAAATGCTTATAATTGTACTAAACTATACCATATAAACACCTGACAAAAGGTTATAAAAAACTGAAGCAGCAAACCCCAACCTCCCCCAATGAACCTGACCATGAACAATTTTGTAAAAACAGGAAAATAAACAAAGCCTGTCATTCAGCAAATGTATGCTGCTTTTATTACAGACATCAAGTCACATCGTTATAAATAATTTTCTCATGACAGGAAAACTCCTTTTTATTTATTTTTGAAATAAAAAAGGAATTACAAAACTGTTTTTGAGTATCATTACTTCTCAAATGGTAGAAGTGCAAAGGATGTTACATAATGAATAAAACAGTGGGGTTGTGGATTGTGGTTAGTGCAGGCTGAATTATTTAAGGTATAAAGTGTATGCAAAGTGAGAATTTTCTGCTCAGGTGTCAGATATTGCAAATGGTACTGATGAGTAGCAGATTGATAAGCTCCTGATAATGATTTGTTCCTGCTCTGAAGCCAGCATCAAAACACTCAACCCATGCCCTTTAACTGTTTATATGAGCTAAACAAATGAGTAATACTCATAAAAAATATAATAGTATCACTATAGTACTGTGACTGCTATTATTACCATAAATGTAGTTCATGGTTTCATCTAAATACTAATGCATAGCCTCCTGGCTTGAAAGGATAACATTCCATTTCAATGTTCATAACTCTATAGCTGCACTTTGCTTGAATGTCCACTGGATGTTTGCCGCAGCCATTTAAATTAGCATGTTTCATTAAGTCTAGTGCTATTGAGTAAGTTAGTGCGCTTATTGTTTAAGACCCACAGAGCCATCACATCACCTGTCTTCTGCACACAGGCCGGCATAAATCTCAGTTTATGGAGCCAGGGACTTGGGAACAGCACTTTCCATTTTTAAAACAATGTAACAGAATGATAATGCATTGTGCTGAAAATTCGCATGACTCTAAAATAGTCTGTGCAGGATTTTAAAACCCAAACATGCTATAGGACCACTGGCTCCTGCAAAAACCCATGGTGATGTCAACGGAAACTTTGAATTCCACATCTTATTTATTTTTAAAACAGCACCAGCAGTCATGTATTTGATAGTAACTATGATGTAATGTTGCTTTATGGGTTTAACCCCATTTATTCCTTGTGAGGCTTAGTGCAGTTGCCTCAGAGCCCAAGAAATCCCCTGTTCAAACCCCAACCATTGACTCCAGCTGTGTGGAGATTGAATGTCCTCCCCCTTTTAACTGGTCCAGTATGAACGTGTCTGACTAGCACCCTGTTCTTGTCGTGAATAGCCACTGATGCGACTTTACGGTCAGTCCCATGGTGGAGCAGCCTGGGTCCTTTCTATGTTGAGTCTGCATGTCTTCTCCATGTCTACATGGGTTTACTCCAGGTACTTCAGTTTGTCCAACAGTCTAAAGACATGGATTAGTTTAGGTGATTACACTAAATTAACCCAGCCTAAGGGTGCACACATAAGACAACCTTGTGCATAGATGTAACATGGTGTGTGTACATAAACAAACAAACTGCATTAAATACTACATTATTAATTAAAGTAAAGTATTGTGATTTGCGTTCAGTACAGTACCATATACTGTAACATCAAGTCAAGCACAGCTGTACAGGTCTTTGCAGTTTTTAATTTAACATCCACAAAGTCCCACAAAGTCACATTTGTATTTACATTATAATGTATTGTAATGTTGAATGCCTCTGACATTAAAGGACGTTAAACAGAACATATTTGTATATAACTGGTCCATTAATCAGGCTGCTTTATTTATTTGTTGTTGGGTTTTTTTTTTGCAATTAGTGTGTACGTAATTCTTTGCCAAAGTTAACGTTATTACCATTGTGTTAGTGTCACACAATAGCTAACAAGTCAATTTTGTGTTTTTTACTCTGCTTTCTGTTCAGACTTCTATACTGCAGCAACATTAAATCCATACAGCGATCTCTGATTGTAGCGTACACACACTGCATCAATGTCTAATCTAAAACAAACAAATTTGCAGACAAATCAACAACGCTATAGTATATCTGCAATATGTATGTTGATCTATTAGATACATTACACATTGATCTGCATTCTCTCTGGAAGGTTAAATGCACAGACTTGCTGAGAAAGCTAACCTTACGCACGAGACACATCAAGTCAATATAAATGTAAAAAGGTCATTGGAATGGTTCTAAATTCTAGCATCCTCATTAAGCTTCTCCCTTTCTGAAGCTTAATAGCTAAGCTATACTACATGCGGCTTTGATCTGACCTGGACTTTGAAACCAACGCTTTGCTGCATGGGCAGTAACTGACTGCACCATCTGCGGTTGAATGATGAATGATGTATGGTGTATGGCGATCAGTGAAGATGATCAAACAGACAGATAATCCCGCTTACTGCATGGAGAAGCTCACTTACATCATCAGGCGCTTTCAGACGAGCAAAGTCCACCAGTTCACGTCTCAAACACACTCAGCGAGAGCCTGCATTTCTTCTACCGCTCCCCCGAAACGTCCCAGGTCTCAGGTAATATTCGCTTTTTATTATTATATTCTGTGCTTAAATCTTAATTGAAACACTAAGCGGAATCCGACAGTCCGCTAAGCAGCGCACAGTGAAAGCAAACACGATACAAACCCGACCGGTCTGTCCTCAGGTCCTTAAAAATTAAGTTCCCTTGGAAACGGTTACGGACCTTTTTGATTGACCGCAGAGAAGTCCCGCCCACACTTCAGCACGCCCCTATTTCCCCAGTGTATTATACTGGGAGTTACGCATACAGGGGATCCCAGGAAATGTTGAACAGCTTAAGCAAAGTGCTCTTTATCTATGGAATTTCTTTTTTTTTTTTTATTATAATATTTGTAATATGAAAACAACCAGGTGACTGTTGAAAGCGAAAACAACCAGGGGCTTTGTCTGACTGAGAAAATGCAGGTTGGAGGAGCTTCTGCGGCACAACAGTGACCCCCATGCAACCCTGCAATAAACCGGTGTCATATCCAGGGGTAACTTGCAATATCTCTTAAAAGTGAGTACACCCCTCACATTTTTTAAAAGTTATTTAAATTATTTTATTCTATCTATTTTACTAGATCTTTTCATGAGATATGACATTTTGATACAATGGAGAGTAGTCAGTCTAGAGCTTGTATAATGGTGTAAATTTGCTGTGCCCTCAAAATAACTCAAGACGAAGCCGTTAATGTCTAAAGCACTGGCAACAAAAGTGAGTACTAAGTGAAAATGGCCAAATTGTGCCCAATTAGGCATGTTCTCTCCCTTGTATCATGTAACTCGTTAGTGTTACAAGGTGTGAATGGGGAGCGGGTGTGGCGGGACTGTGGTAGCCTAGTGGTTAAGACACTGGAATCTTGGCCGGAAGGAAATGATACTTCCAGAAAGTCCAGGGTTCAAATCTCACCTCTGTCAAGCTGCCACAGTTGGGTCCTTGAGCAAGACCCTTAACCCACCCTTGCATTGATTGTACGACTGTATCAATTGTAAGATGCTCTGGATAAGGGCGTCTGCTAAATGCTGGAAATGTGTTCAATTTGGTGTTATCCCTCTCACACTCTCTCATACTGGTCACTGGAAGTTCAACTTGGCACCACATGGCAAAGAACTTGCTGAGGATCTGAAAAAAGAATTGTTGCTATACATAAAGATGGCCTAAGCTATGAGAAGATTGGCAACACCCTGAAAGTGAGCTACAGCATGGTGGCCACGCAGCGGTTTAACAGGACAGGTTTTACTCAAAGCAGACCTCACCATGGTCAACCAAAAAAGTGCAGTCCACATGATCAGCTTCCTATTCAGGAGGATCCAGGTAGGATTTTGAAAATAGATGTAGGAGTGCTGCCACTTTAATGTAACTACTGTTCCTACTGTATTTTAGCGTTTTACAGTGTATTCATTTTTACATGTATGCGGGAACGTGTACCATATCTGTTATTAAAAGGAGGGAAGACATTTTGCCACCTGTCTCCCACCGCCCCCTGGAACACAAGCATGCTGACAATCGAGCTCACAAAACTGACGTAGCCAACGATCCAGCAATACAGCTCAGATCTCCTATGCAGCAGTCAGAAGTGTAATTTGAAGGTTTTATTATTTCAATAAACACAGAAGCAAAATGTGACTTGTCAAAATACTGTGGCAATATCACAGGCATGTTAAACATTTGAAGGATTTGTCACAACAAGAAAAGGTGCAGAAGAGGCCTTCGGAGGAGAGACAGGGAAATATGTGGCAGACAGAGTAAGACAAAATGTTTTCCTGACAAGCTTCTTAGAGAGGCAAGGATCAAGGTACCAATATTATGATAATTTGCACATTACTTAATAATTTAGATGACTTTGATATTATTCGCACAATATGCAGAAACTGTATTTCATTCAGAAAAGGTGTGTTCGAAGAGCATAGTAGTGCACAGTCCCCAGCTATGCAGCTAGCTTGAAAGTAATTAATTCTAGTACTGAGTTTAGAGTGGCCCCTTTGCCAACGGTGGGGCCTCTAGTGACCCCTGAAATAACCAGTCTGTATGTGTCTGTATTTTCATCCCTTTTTAATATAAAGAGTAGAACAGTTAATTCATTCAATTGTCATTTAGTACTTTGTCAATTAATAAAGCATAACAAATTACCTAAGTGTAGTTTTTATGAAAGATAAAAGAAAAAAAAAACAAATATGTCTTAAGTCTTGTAAGACTTTTATTTTTCAAGGGCATACACACAGATTAGGATACGAGGCAGAATATTACATCTGCTATATACAGGGATTTATCAGACTGACATTTATCTTACTCTTTCATAACACCTCTGTTTGTTTAAACACCTAAGAATAAATGTAGCCTTGACTTAAATTATTGGAAATAAATCACGATAATAGTGTTGGAATCAGATAGAAGAGAGAATCTGTTGTATCGCTGATCATTATTATGCAGTTTTGGTTTGGGTGGTGGCAAACTATTCTCCTTCATATTATCATTGAACCCTTGAAATTCACTTTCTTATCTATTTAATTCTGGACGGGGTGTGGCAAAGCCAGTGCCTAGCCTGTAGCATAGGGAGCAAGGCACGAACAAGCCTAGATAGGGGGCCAGTCCATCACAGGGTACACACTCGCACAATAGGGACACTTTAACATAAATCAATTGACCTAAAGCATGTATTTGGACTGTGTGAGGAAACTGGAGTTCCTGGAGAAAATCCATGCAGACACAGGGAGGACATTCCATCTCCACACAGAAAGTACCCAGACCACTCCATCTGGGACTGCCCAGGACCTTCTTACTGTGAGGCAAAATTATATGATGCAAAACAATAATGAATAAATAAAAATGTATAACATTTATCATTATAAACGTATTGGCATTTTTCCTTGCCAGGATGTATCTATTTTTGGTAGGCAATGATATTTATATAAATATTATTTTTAGGGAGTTTTACAAAAACTGCACCTTTTAGTTTGAAGATCTAGTTTTCCTTTTGGTACTATGGTTAAGGTTAGGATTAGTGCGATCTGTGATGGTTCCTGTGTAGTGTCCTGTGCTGGGGTAAACATCATCTAAGAGTGGTAATTCTATCATGGGGTAATACTGAAATCTTTTTCCAACATTGGTCTCTCAATTTCAAGATTTGTAATTTAGTGAGCAAATATAAATAATAATTTTTTTCTGTGAACAATTGTGATCATTTCCCATTTGTTTTACCAATATTATTTAAGGGGAGAAAAATCAATACTACAAACTGGAAGCAAAAACTCATATTGATATAAAAAGTATACATTCGAGAAGGCAGACTTACTAAACCACCAGGTAAATAAATAGAGCTGGACATGCGTAGCTGTTGTTAGAATAACAATTAGTGACATCATATGTATTTGGATGAACTATCTGTAGTATGCAGTGTGAACAGTGTGACTGTACTCAAATGTGGTCTGAACATTCTGTACATACCCCTGTAAAAATATCTGCACTGAATAGAACATTAATTAATTTCTTCGGATTATTTCGCACCCCACCATTGGCTTTCTATAATGATGACATTAAAAATTCATTACTGGCTGCAGCCTCTATAAATGAGAGTTATTGCATTAGGTCTGTAACAGTTCCTCTGGCATAAGCTTCCTCTTTGTTTTAGAGGAGTCACCAAATCTTAAAGTATTTCACTGACAGGTTTATGGCTACCATTGTGGAGGAATATAGACTAAATGACTGAAAGTATGCAGACACTCTACAAACAGTGTTAGTAGTAGAAGTACTGGACACCTTTGTGACTCTCGATGTGGTACTTTTTCCACAAGTTTATTTTTTTAAAGTATCTATCAGATAATGGATGCTTCCATTACCATGTTTCACTGTTGGGATTGTATAGGGCAGGTTATGAGCAGTGCCTGGTTTTCTCCACATATACCGCTTAGAATTAACGCCAAAAAGTTCAATCTTCGTCGCATCAGACCAGATAATCTTATTTCTCATAGGAGTCCTTCATGTGTTTTTTGGCAAACTCTATGCGGGCTTTCAGCTCTGTCGGGCCACTCTGCCATAAAGTCCTGACTGGTGGAGGGTTACAGTGATAGTTGACTTTGTGGAACTTTCTCCCATCTCCCTACTGCATCTCTGGAGCTCAGCCACAGTGATCTTTG
>JAVSBV010115421.1:0-20475 GCA_033117975.1 Parotocinclus spilosoma
TATTTACTCAGCGGATGAATACTCACCAAAAACGAGAAGTAACACTAGAGCATCGGCCGCCTGAGTCGCTACTTGCATCATCTAGAGGCGACGTGACAAGTTTTTATCTGCGGTTTTGTTCCCAGTTTGTGAAAGTTTCATTATAGACTAAATTCATTCAAGCCCTACGATGTTACCCAAACGTTCTGCGGCTAAAATATTGTATAAATACTTAATATTTCTTATGATGACTGTATATTAATAGTAATTCAGTAGGTCCTATCTTTTGACCTTTTTAACTGAATAGTGGTATCTTATAGGTCTTTACTGGAATTTTGCGTGGCAAGGTTGGACTAAAGCAATGGCCTGACCACAGTGCATTTCATCTTCCTGGTATAAATGAAGCCTCAGTGATGGACCTGGTGATTGGAGATATGCTGTATGTGGCAGATACCAGCAAGGCATCTGTGGCTCGGATTAGAGTGAGTGGTTCCACCTTGATGCCTGATGGTTACTTACTGCAGCTCCCTGGGGACTCGGTAACTGCTCTAGCTGTGGACTGGATCACACACAACTTGTACTGGAGCAGCAGCAAGAAACCCCAGATCTATGTCACCTCAGCAGCTGGAAAGTACACTACCATGGTGCTAGACTCAGGGTTCCAGGATACAACCTCCATTGCCCTGCACCCACCAACGGGTAGACTGTGCTTCACAGCCCTGGTGCTAATGGGGAATGAAGCTTTGCCTCAGGTAGCCTGTGCTGCAATGGATGGAAGGAATCGTATGGTGCTTTGGAAAAATCCAAAGATGCCTAGATTCCTGACCTTCTCCAGTCAGGGAAAAACGCTGTACTGGGCAGATATGGGTGAGTTTAAACCATTCAACTTTTTTTGTTAGTATATCTGCTATATTGACTACCAAGCAGCTTGGGTCTTTTCTGTGTGGAGTCTGCATATCCTCCCTGTCTGCGTGGGTTTACTCCGGGTACGCCGGTTTCGTGCCACAGTCCAAAGATGTGTTTGGGTAAATTGGTGTCTCTAAAATTGTCATTGACTTGTATGTATGACTGGTCTTGGAATGAACTTGCGTATGGATCTAACCTTGTGCGTGTCGCTGGATGGCCACTAATGCCGATTAAGCGACGTTAAAGAAGCTGGGGCAGCACGGTGGCTCGGTGGGTAGCACTGCTGCCTCACAATAAGAAGGCCCCGGGTTCAATCCCGGGGCGGCTTGGGTCCTTCCTGTGGAGTCTGCATGTCCTCCCTGTGCCTGCGTGGGTTTACTCCGGGTACTCTGGTTTCCTCCCACAGTCCAGACATGTTAGGTTAATTGTTTACTCCAAAATTGGCATTGACTTGTGTATGTGTATATAACTGGTGTTGAGATGAACTTGCGTATGGATATAACCTTGTGTCGCTTACATGGCCACTGATGCCGATAGCGATGTTAAAGAAGCCAAATAAATATATTGACTAACTACCAATAATTAGTCAGCTGAGGCAAGCAGATAACATCTTTTAGTAGTTTATTTAAATTTCTGCGTTGCCCAGAATTACCTGTAGTGATAGCAGTCCCCAGCCTTTTTTCTTTTTTTTAAATTCTTTATGGTTCAGAAAAAAAGATGTCAAATGTAGACCGTACCTATGGTGTTTGGACTGGATTGCATAAAGATATTTCACAGACCATATTGTGGAATTAATGCATACTTGGTAAGATTAGATAAAAAATATCAGTAGTCAGTCAACAAGAGATTTGTTTCTGTCATGGTTTATGTGGGATGTGTGGAGTACTGTCTGACTGGTAAAACACACTGGGATGCCATGCTGGTGTTTTTAATGAAAGTAATGTTTAGCTTAATTCTTCTCATGATCTAACATACTGTCAATATCTATTTATAACTATATAATATAGTGCAATGTAAACTAAATGTACTTTGTAATGTAATGTAAATGCAATTGAAACAATTTTTATATCAAAGATTCATGACTATCTTTAGGGTCAAATTTTTCAGCAGAATTAAGTTAGCCACACCATTTTCATGTTTTTATTTGATATAGTATATATATGATAAAGTTCCTACTACTAACTGGTGCTCTCTCTCTCTGTTACAGTTGATGAAGTGATATGCTCTGTGGATGTTGATGGATCAAACTACAGGGAGTTTAAAACTGGAACCAATTCTCATTTAATTATGTCTTTAGCTCAAAGTGACAATATCTTCTTCTGGTCCACTCATTACAATGGTAATTACTAAAACAATAGAACTTCCTGTTTTAAGGAAGTTCCTTAGTTATGCCAGTAGGTGGCACAGTACAGCACTTATGTATAAGTAAAATTGCAAAAAAAGTTGTTGCTTTTTCTTCTATAGATCATTTATTGTTGTTGTACGTGCTCTTGGTAGTCTGGTTTGCTGTTCCAGGACACCCACTTTAGGACTGACATGGTGGTTTTAAAATAATTTTTTTTTGTATTCCTTGCAGGCACCTCCAGAGTTTGGTTCAGCGATGGTGTTCAGTCTAAACGATTGTGGTTTGAGGTACAGACCAACATTGTAGCACTGAAGGGATTCAGTAAATACAGCCAAAAAGGTATTCTTATTAGCATGTCCCTCAGACCATCACTTCTCTGCTGTCACTTTAGCGTCTTTTTTGTTATTCCTCTGAATGAAACATGGAGACTACATGATCAGATATCTGTTGTAGCTAAAATTCCTGGCATGTGAAATAAATTTCACCACATGTAGAAAGTTCTGTGAGCTCACTAGATGTGCCTGACTCCTAGAGTCTCTGCATAGCTGTGGAACAAGTACAGCAAGTGCATCCAACTTAAACCAATGTTGAATTAGACACTACGTTCAGTCCAAATCTGATGTACAAAATGCTCTCACAAATTAGGGCGTATTTAGTTATAGGATATTTCGTTTTGAAATATCCCTAATTTTTTATTAGCAGTAACACATTAATTAGCAGTTAACATCTATTCCACCCAAGGAGGATGGGTCTCTTGAGTTTTGGTTTCTCCTTTCTACATCCAGTTTTCTTTTCTGCTGTCACTCTAGGCTTGCTGAATTTGGGATTGGCCTTTTAAGATGATATAATGTTGTAAAGCTGCTTTAAGACAATGCTCCATTGTAAAAGGTGCTATATAAATATATTTGAAGTATATAAAGTATATATGAAGTGTTGCTATTGAACTTTTAGGCTGTTGAGTTTTTACCAAAATATTTTGTTCAAAAAGACTTTACATTTGTTCAAAAGTGATATATTTGGTTGAAATGTCAAAATATTAACACCCTTTTATTAGAATATAGCATGACCGTTTTGTTTTGAATGCTGTGAATTTCATTTACATGAAATTGACTGTCCCTTCTTAAAACCAGGAAACAACCCATGTGCTGAAAATAATGGAGGCTGTAGCCACCTGTGTCTGGCATACCCCGGTGGCCGTATGTGCCGTTGCACACAAGGCTATATCGCCATCAATGACACCCAGTGTGTGTCTGGTACACAATGCCCGGCAGGCATGAAGCCTTGCAGTGACTTATTTAAGTGCATCTCCAGCACCAGGTTTTGTGACAAAATTCCAGACTGCCTGGATGGCTCAGACGAAGAAAATTGCGCTACACTGGACAACGTGTTGCTACGCACTCTGGAAGGCCAACCCTGCGACTCGGAGCTCTGTTATAACCGTGGACACTGTGTTGTGCACAAAGGGAGACCAGGCTGTGACTGTATGGAAGGGTATAGCGGGCAGTTCTGTCAGGATGGTGGCCCTAGCAGTGCACCCGTTATACTTGCTGTTCTTTTCACCATTGGTCTGGTGATTGTGGCTGCTGTGGTCTTAAAGTGGAGGTATGGTATCAGTATTGAGTCATTTTTACAAGTCACTCTTTACCTGCACTTCACAATAATTACTTGGTTGCAGTTTATAAATGTAAAAGATGTACTGCTGTCTAAAGATGGTTTAGCGCATGGTATACGACGGTAGTGATCTGATGACTGACCTCTCTCTGTAAGATGGCTTCACGGTGGTGGTGGTGATCTTGCAAATTGCCTCTCCACCATCAGTGTCATTGTATTAATTTGTACATTAATACTGAAAGCTTTCCATACAGAGAATTCTATTGGTCCTCGTTTGGATCCTGTGTGATTTGTTCATGCAGTTGGTCTTAAAACTTTTCACTTCTGTCCTTGTGTAGGAGAGAGAAAACAGCAAGAGGCCCATCCATTGATAAGGAAACACTCATGAAGGACATGGAGGAACAAGAGGCTCACCCTGAGAACTTTGCTAATGAGCTGTACAATCCAGTGGATGAGGTGTGGTTATTTTTTATTACCCCACCTCCTCTTAAAGCTGAGTTATAAACCTTTGAAGTTACAAGACTGGCAAAATGTAAACCAATGATTGTTGTCTGAAGAATTGTGTAATGTGATCGTGATGCACATTAAATTAGGAGGAACAATGTGTAATCTTCTGGCTTAGCTTCTAATCTCATAGTTGTACATATTATATTATTTGAACTTCAGAAATTTTGTAAATCACTAACATCTACAGTCAGGAATGGGCATGTCGTTTAGTCAGATTTTCTTAACGTAGAACATCAGTGTTACTTACATTTATACAACATGTCTGGTCTGTCGTGGTGCTTGCAGTTGTCTGTAATGAGCATTAGTTTTTTCCACTTGTGAAGTCTTTTACATCTAGTCCTTTTTAGTACATCTGTCCAGCTGTAACAAAATACTTCCAGTCTGGTACCCATTTCACTCTGAATTATTGCCTCAACTTTTGAATTGCATAACGTCTCAATATATACTTCTAACAAGATGTTTCTTTTCTTTCCACAGGAGCAAGCAACATCTGTCAACTAAGTATTTGGCATTTTAAAATAAAATATATTTTGAGCAGAAAACTGGTCTATCTGTGCTGTTATTGCTAATAAGAGAATGTTTTGGTAGTTCATGTTCCTAAAAGACAGTTCTTAAGCTGTGCATAAGTAATGTTTTGCTCATAAGAATTGCACTTGATTTGAGTCCTTCCTTTGTTGATTAATGGAGTGGGGAGGTGCACACATTCCATCATTGCAGGTGGCTTGCATGCAGTAATTTTAAATCTACAAAAGTGCTCACCAGATACTTGTACCTTTTTAGTACTCGATGGGGCCTTCAAAACTGCCTCAAGTATTTGTGGAATAGACTTGGCAGCATGCTAGAAACATTGTTTTATATTGACAAGATGGAAGCAAGCAGTTATAGCAGATGGAGACTCCCTTGTTCTTCCAGAGGTCTCTGCTGGATTGAGATCTGGAGGTCGAGTTCAGTGATGAGGTCATGATCACGTTTGAGATGATTGGAGCATTATCCTGCTGGAAGTAGTCCTCAAATGGAGCACTATGGGTCATGAAGGTGGGTATTAAAGACTCAATTGTTCTTACAAAATATCTTCCACACCTTCACACAGTAACCTGAACGGTTCATACGATGCCCATAAAATGTTATAGCCAGACCAGGCAACCTTGTTCTAATCTGTCGTACAATGTAAATGTTTTATAGTCTCAGTTGGCTGTTGCTGTCAGGAGGGGCACTGCATGCTAGCCACTGTTTAAACAATGTCAAACCTTGAAGCAGGTGGGCTACAGCTGCAGACAACTACACTGTCACCTCAGCATGAACTGGGATTGATCTGGGGTGTAGCAATCTGGGTAATTTCTGTGTGGACTTTGCATGTCTGCATGGGCTTGCTCTGGTTTCCTCTCACAATCCAAAGACATGCGTTAAGTAAATTAATTATGTATAATGGCCAGTCTAGCCATTTACCTCTGGCATTAGCAAAGCATTTTGAGCCACAGAACAGCTCACTGCATTTTTATTTTTATTTTTTTTCAGGACATTCTCTTTAAACCCTAGAGATGGCTGTAAAAATCCCAGTAGTTCAGCAGTTTCTGAAATGCTCAGACAAGGCATTTAGAAATTCACAGGCTAAAGGCATGCCATGGCATTCTGCCAATGTGATGGGCTGTTTAGATATTAGATCATCAGGTATTCAATCCCACCTTTGAACACATTACAAGGGATACAGACCTTCATCTAATGTAAATGGAAAGAAGAATGGGACCATTGCATAAAATCCGGTCACTGTTTAGAAAAAAACTATGCTACTGTCACACAGACACTTATTAACAGAAAACAAGATCACCAATTGTGCAACACCCCACTAACAAAGCACATCCTCACTGACTGTCCTGCTAACAACCAAGATGATCATAATAATTTGTCCTATCAAGAAAGGAACATGAGATCTTTTTGTAAAGACCCCTGCAAAAGAAATACTGAACTTCCCACTGCAACTCAATCTAAAACATGTAATGTAGAAGGCTCACGAAAATGTAAGGGATATTTAATTATGGGTTCCTTCAAAAGGAATTCTCCCCTGATCTTTGTGAGCAGTGTAAATTGAGTGATTCAATTCTTTACCCCTAAAGAACTGACCGATCTCTCTTCGTCTGCTCAAAAATAAAGGGGAAATTTCAAAATGAAACATCCTCTTATTTTGTAAGCGGTGTACTTTTGTGGAAGTTAATTACAAATAAACAAATTACAACATTTTCTATATTTCTGTTTATTATTAATTAGAGGTAACATTATAACAAACATGTTACTTCACATGAGATTTTTTGTAAACAAAAAAACAACTCAAGTGTTGTCCTGTGTTTTACATTTTTTCTTTGGTGCCATAATTCATGAAAAAAATGAAATGTTAGACAGTAAGGCTGTGTCCGAGACTGTGGTAGCCTAGTGGTTAAGGTACTGGACTATGCACCAGAAGGTCCAGGGTTCAAATCCCCCTTCTGCCACATTTGGGTCCCTGAACAAGATCCTTAACCCACAATTGTTTGAATTGTAAGACTGTATTAATTGTAAGTCGCTCGGGATAAGGGTGTCTGTCAAATGCTATAAATGTAAATCCCAAATAGCACACAGTACACTAATGAAAGCACGATGGTGTCCTTTCATATAAAAAAATTTAACTTTACGTTTCAGAGAGATTTTTGGCAGCAGTCAATCTAAACGTTAGATAACCCAAACCCTCCCTGTGTGTTAGCAGAACAAGACATTATCCATTATTTTTTTTTTACAGTATATTGTCATTGTTGTGATTCTCATCACTGACCTGGGGTAAAGCTGAAGTGAAATTCCCGACGTCCAATGAGACTAAAGCAGGGTCAGTGAAGCTGCTGCTGACCAAAGTTATAATAGTTTTGGATTTTTCACTATAGTTTAGTTTTATTTCGTTTTGACTTTTTTTTCTCAAATTCAGTTAGTTTTAACTCGTTTTTAGGTTGGGTTTGCTAGTTTATTAGTTTTTTTTTTTTTTCATGCTTAGTTTTAGTTTAGTTTTCGTTAGTTTGAGTTTTTTCCATACATTCGTTATTTTTCAGGTGCAGGACCCAAAAGGTCAGAGTAGGTATTGTTATAAAAACACAAAGATAGCATTTAAAACATTTATTCAGTGACTCTTAAACAACTAACTGTCCACAAAATCTGTAACAGTCCACAAGATAGCAGCCTTACGTGTAAAATGTGTAATACTGCTTCAGTTCAGGCAGAACTATATAAAAGGCAGGCAGAGACAGCACCAGGTTATGGCCGAGCCTAAGAGGAAACAACAAGGACCTGGTGACATTGCAAGTTCCTTCTTTCAAACTCACATGGAGGAGACGAGAAATAAAAGAATGGAGCTCATCAGGTCAAAAGCGGCTATAAAAATTGAAAATGGTGATCGCGTCTCTCAGGAGAACGTAACAGGGGTGGCAGAGGATTCAGAGACTCCAGCAAAGCAAAAGCTTGGAGACCTGAAAAATACAAAGCTCAGAGACATATTACCCATGTCAAAGAACTGCAGGAGACTGGATGGAGAGAGAGAGAGAGAGAAGGCTGAAGTGTGAGATAAAGAAGATGGAGAAGAAAATTGCAAAGAGAAAGATAGACAATGAAGAAAGTAGGAGGGAATTTAGGAAAGGGAGATTCCTCTACTATCAGAACTTGATGGAGAAGAGAAAGATGGAAGCATTGAGACTGAAAGAGAGAGAGCACGCTCTAAAAAGAGAAATGGAGCAGACCAAAGGGGAGCTTGCAGAGAGTGAGCAACACACAGAGTTGGAAAAGAAGTTGGAAAAGTTGGCTCCTCTCCTGTCAGAATCTGAAGGAAAAGAGACAGGCGGAACCGGTAAAGTGGCAAGCGACACGGGAAGCTCTGAGAAAAGAGGTCGAAGAGATGAGGAAAAGAATGGCTCCCCTGGAGAGAAGGGGCGAGGTTAAACATGGTGAAGGTTTCAAAAACCTGGAGAGCAAGAATCTGGATCTAAATGCCAGAGACAACGGACTGCAGCAACAGCTGGAGTTCAAGAAGAGCACAACAGAAAGACCGTGTGAGACTCGGCAAGTGAAGCCGGAGAGGCTGCTTGAGAAGCAGAGGATTCTGCAGAGAGATGTAACAAAGAAGACAGAGAAAGAGACTGTGAAGGAAATGCATGAAAATGACAACTGTGAGGTAGAAGAGAAGATTAGAACTCGGAAAATGGTGACTGCAAAGCCAAGGTGGATATATTAAACATTTGTGTGCTATTTGTACAGCTTTTTTACGTCATTATTGTTATTAATAAGCCGTATTTATGAGTAAGGCTGTTGTTACCACTGTGATCAGGCTTCAGGTGGTTCAGAAACGAGTTCCTAAGAAGGAGGATGAAAAGGAGGAGAACAAACAAGAAAGGGACCGAGCACACAACAGAATAAAGGAGACTGAGGTCAAGACCGAAACCTTTGAGGACAATAAGCAACCACTGCAGAGACAGAGAAAAATGTCCCCTCCGAGAGGGGACATTGAACTGGGACAAAAAAATCCCTCCTGTCTGTGAGAAGCTTCAGGAGCAAGAAAATCCAAAGTTTTTCACCAAGCTTGATACTGTTGCTCCATCTATAAGAACCGTCACAGTCAAACCTCTCTGTCTGGACCAAGACCCCATAAATGACGACTTCAGTAAGTGCCTGGGCTTGCCTGAAAGTGAGAGCACAAAGAGAAGTGTCCGGTCAGAGTCAGAACACGCCCAGTTTAAACATAAAGAGGATAAACACCCAGCTGAGTTAGAAAAGACGGCCAGCAGTGGTGACCCTGGTGAGGAGGACAACCCCAAATACAAAAGCATGACTGGACGAATTGTGGGGTGGATCAATAACAAGATGAGGGAGCGATACCAGAAGAAGATCGAAAAGATCTTGAATGTAGAGAAGACGTCAGGAAGCGCATACAAGCTCATAAGTACTTACAATAATTATAATGTATAATAACATAAATGATCTGACAGACTAATAGCATTCTTAATATATCCTATTATAAAGTATTTACATATTTACACACATCTTTTAAAAGAAGCAGGAGTTCCGTGTTACTGTGAGCTGTGATTTCTCTCTCCAGGCACCACTCAGGGGACCGAGTTTGTACCATTGGCTCAATATGAGCAGCAGAAAAGAGCCCGTCTGATTAAGGAGGAGGAGAAGAGGCAGGCGTTGGAGTCTCGATGGAAACAGTGGGAAGAGCAGAGGGAAAAAAAACAAAGCCGAGAAAAAGTTCAAGAAGAAGCAGAAGGGCAAGGTGGAGGATGTGGTGGTGGTGGTAGAGAAGGAGGAGGATGTGGTGGTGGTGGTAGAGAAGGAGAAGGAGGAGGAGAAGAAAGAGAAGAGTATAAAGAGAAAGGAGGAGAGGGCATATGAAGATGTTATGCCACATATATGCTTAATCTGGGTTTTACCCAGTATTTAGGCATCTACCATGGATAAGGTACACTGATAGAGTCGTGCAAAATATTAGGGTATAGACCATGCAGTTCCACTGTTGTACCAGCAGGTGGACTCTATATCCTCTAATTATGCTCTACTTTCCTTCCAGCTCACTCCCAAATGTCCTTATGCTGCAAATAATGTAGGTTCTACAATGCTGTATTTACTAACCATGTACGTGCATTTTAGTGTTAGTAATATAACTGATTTCTTAATCTGATTGTTTTTCAGTGATTGGCGTTGGTAGCACCCACGAGTAATTCTTGGAGTATAATGCACCAGTACGTCAAATCCTAACCACTCTCTCCAGTGCTTATAACACCTCCATGGACAGGGAGGAAAGACTCTCAGGCTGTGACAAAGCTGCTAATCAAGAATCTCCATTAAGAATGTAAATAAGCAACAATAAACATCTACCTTAATTAATGTGTTTAAGTTGACTAATTCCCTAAAATCCATTCAAAAAACATCACAACTAGATTATATCTTGTATAAACAGCTTCTGTTACAGATGGAAACAACAGGTATGCTTCATTTAATGACCCCATTAAACATCACCAGTCTTTTTATGCTATTGTAAGGTATTATAAAGGGTAAATCTACCCATTGATAAACAGTATATCAGTAAAAACAACAAAAAAACAGATCAGCCAACAAGTGAATGTGATCCACTTTAAATACTTCTAGGACATAGAGAATATACAGACAGTGGGTGGACAAACAAAAGAAGTACCACCCCCAATAGGACAGGCAAATACATTTATGAACACTACTTACAGCTTGGTACAAACAAGAAGTGGAAAGTCATACACGCAAACATTAGTAACACAAAAAATAATCACATCAGTCTCTCCAAATGTGAGCTAACAAGCAAGCAAGCACATGACCAAAAGCTCTTTAACTACCACCTCTGCTTGTGAATTCATAGCGTTGATTGGCCATTGAGGTGACCAGCTACTTATGGCTCCAATGTCTGGAGTTCACGGAACAGATTTCTATGATTTTTAAGACCTCAGCAATTAAAGTGATCGAATGGAAGTTCTGGGCTCTTATGTCTCCCATGATTTTTCAGTATTCAGTTCTTTTTATATAATTGAGTTTAGGGCTGAGGGGAAGCCAGGGTGCAGGATCAACCCTAGACATTCATCGCATTAACTTGGAGTACATGGACGAGGAACATGCAAACTCCACACAGATGGAGTCCAGGTCGGGACTGAACTGTGGATCCCTGAATCTGTGAGCCAACCACATTAATCTACCTGCAAATAAAAACCAGCATTTGTTAATTAACCTTCAAAATGGTAAATGTTTCAAACACCACTTTCTTTAATTTATTAATTACAAGATTCACTGAGATGTAACTGGCAAATCACTAATTATTATTTATCAACATACACTGCTCACAAAAATGAGGGGATATTTCATTACGGGATATTTCAAAATGAATAATGTTAAAAACAGTATATATTACACACAACAAATAAGGCAAATAGCTTAATAATAATGACGCTAATCATAAATAACTATCATCATGAGGTGCTGCGGAGGTTTAATAAGCTGGCATGGGGCATCACATCCAGGATCAAATGGTTGGGTTTGAGAAGTAGACTGGCTCGAGTTTCCATATTCTCTTTGCATCGGTTTCCTTCCAAGGCCTAAAGACATGTTAGGCCCATTGGCATCTCTGAAAGTGTTCCAGTGTGTGCATGTGTCCTGTACTTTGAAATATCAGATTTGAAATATTAATATTATGGAGCACAAATATACAATTACATGACACTAAATAAACAGTTTCACTTTAGGTTTAAGATACACTTTCTTGTTTCTACAATCGTTGTCCATAATCAGTTCCACTTACCATATAGATGTTACCTAGATGTAAAGTCAAAAACAGTAGCTCACCTGTAGCACAGTCTGTATTAGTCGTCATCTAATCCCTCATCACTGGCTAAACATTTTTGGTAGATGGACTACTTTTAGTCCAGTAGTGACTCTGAGGTGATATCTAAGCAACAAAAACAGCAGCACTGTTGTGTCTGTACCTGATCTGTACTGGTGGGGGTCCTGACCATTAGAGAACAGAGCAAAGCGGACTAACAGGGTATGTGGATAAACAAATGGACTACAGTCTGTAATTGTAAAAATACAGTGTTTCTATATGGTTTAGCTGAGCAACAAGGAGGTGTACCTAATAAAGTGGCCGGGGAGTGTATAAACAACGTTATGTTGTCTTTGTTTTTCCAAAAATATCTTACATATCTATCTTACACCTAATAATCTGCTCTAAACAAGTTGACAATTGTGAATGTAAACCTGATGAAATAACACAAATACTTTACGTACGATTATCTTACCTACGTTTTCCGTTCGTTTTGTCAGTTTTAATCACGTATGCATAAAATATTATTCGATATTCGCACGCCTGAGATAGTTTATAAAGTCCTGGAATTATAAGCAGAAAATCGCTTGGAGACCTTTATTCAAGATAAACGCACTGTCTTGCTTATTTTCTCTGTAGTACAAGTTGGTCTCAAAACACGTGTCTGATCGAAACGTAAAATACTTTTTTGTTATAGAGCTCTGAATGAAATCAATATTCATGTTATATTTATTCATATACGTATTCAGGACATTTAGTCCAACTACAATATCGCATTGGTATTACTGGTTTGTGTACCTTTGTTTTGTTACAGACGTTCCTCCACCCAGTGTGCAGTTTGTGTTTGGTGTAATATAACCTGTAGGTTCTCAGGCATCCTGCAGGTCCGAACGCAGCTCAGGAACAGGGTGGAGTAACTTTTCACTTGCTAAACTATGTTTGCACTTATTCCCGGATATTCAGATCTGCACTTCTTACCGTGATCATTCATTTGACGTGATTATTTCACTAAAACTGTACTTTCCCAAAGTGTTTTAGAAGATTTAAACGTGGATTTTTGATTGTGTTTGAAGGAACCAAGCCTGAAAGTTGGTGAGTACTATTCGTTGTCGCTTAATGTTGTTGGTGTTGTCTGATCTTTCTCATGAAGTTTACTGATTAGCTGTCTGAACAAGACTGACTGGTGTAAACATGAGGGGTTTACCTTGGCTTTGTCGAGTCTAGACTTGGGTTTATGAGTTTATGTCTTGCTGGTGATCAGGTCATGAAAAACCATGCTCAGAGAAGCTGAAATCGAAAAACTCTGAGATGTTTGCCCATGACCAAAATGGTTATGTGGTCATAAATCAGCTATTTAAGTGTGTTGTACAGTGGCATGTTATGTGACTGCAGTTACAAATGTTTGACTTGGTATTACATTGCTATGGTTACCATACAGAGAAGATCCTCTGCCTTTGACTTTCTATTCAAATCAGCAGCGAAAAAATTGAACTTGCAATGTTTCCTGCGGCACTTTTCTCTTTGCAGGACTTGTCCACCAGTAAACTTCATCATGGCTAACATTACTGCTGAACATCTGAAAAATATTCAGCGGCTCACTATGAGGACATGTCAGCTCCAGCAGTGTAATAACCACGGTGATTGTGTGCTTGAACACGGATTACTAGTGTGTAAGTGTAGGTTGGGGTACGTAGGTGAGACATGTGCAGACACGGTCAACAAGGGGTTGTCCATCCCGCTCACCTTGGGGGTCCTGGGCTTCATCGTTGGTTTCGTTATCCTAGCTTTTGTGCTGGCGTTTGTTCATCAAAAGCGGCAAGCCAGAAAAAGGTATGACCTTGTGACAATCTTACTCTCACTTTTTCTCTGATTACTTGTAAGTATAATCATGGGACAAGTGTGTCAGGTTTACCTTGCAATTTGAACTCTGTTCACAGGGAAAAGGCAGATGAGAAGGAGCCCTTGGGAAAAAATGGCGATTTTCATTCCTCTCCAGTTAAAATGAGTAAGTCACCATTAGTGCTGATCTCAGCAACAGAATTATACAGGCTAGTATTTACAGTGGTGTGCAGATGGGGGTTTGCTCATGGGAACGTGTTGGGGACTAAGCAGTATGAACTTATAGGCAAGCAAATTTCATTGATAATTATGAATATACAGCCAAAAATCTGGTTCCCTTAGCTTTCACTTTGACGTTTAATTCATTGCAGTCCCCATATACATTTCCTTTTTTCTGGTCAACTTCAACTTAAATTGGTAGCAAACATCCATTCCTACGTTTCAGGCCTGCAACACTTTCCAAAGAGATTTTGGACGGGGCAATTTAGAGCTGATAATGAGGCAAGAAATGAAATAATATTGTGATTTCAAACAAGCCATGTGATAACGTGGGAAAAAATACCAAAGTGTTTAAAAACAATGTTCCTCAAAGAAATATCGGAAGGGGACTAGGGTGTGGTGCAAAACTGAACACGTGATGTCTGATCCCTCAGATGGCACTGCGTTATTCAACAATATCTGATATAACCACATGGGCAAGGGATGAATTTATCAAACCGTAAACAAGCTATTAATTGTTACAGTCACAAATGACACTTAAAATATTACTGTGCAAAAAGGAAACCTAACGTTAACCATGTCCAGAAGCAGCATCGACTTCTTTGAGCTTGGAAGCATCTGGGATGGACCATCACACAGTGGAAACGTGTATCGTGGTCACACCAATCAGTATTCTTCTCTGGCTCTGTCATTGCATAGGGTTGTGTTAGTGCCCTTGGTAAAGGTCACTTACATTTCTTTGATGCCGAAAACTTTACTGCATCTACTTCGGGACCATTCTTGCAATTTTAAACAAGGCAATTTTAAACAAGCCAAATAATCGAATGTTAGGACAGAAATAAGAACAGTCGGACAGTGTTCCTAAACATTTCAATGAATTTCTCACGTACTGGAAATTCTCTGCTCGTTTTTGCTCCTTAAAGTCTCAGCGTTATTTCTTATCCTAAGTTTGTACCAAATCATGATTATCACCTGTTTGAAATCATTATTAACATTTTTTAGCCTAATTACTAGCCCACAGTCCCCTATTGGTGAGGGAAAATAAGGACGCACCATCTGGTTCAAAAGAGTAAAAAAACGTTGCTACTATGGCAAACGTTACAGAAATTAAAATAGGCAGGCAAACAATAAAACCTGGCCTTGAAGCAATTGAAGAAGGTCATCAGGTCAGATGAATCCTGGTTTCTTTCACTATGTTGACCAGATACATCCCTTCCTGGCAATGGTATTCCCCAGTTCAAGTGGTCACTGCCAGTTATATTATAGAACCTGGCACACTGCACTTGTTCTTCCAGATTGGTTTGAGGAGCATGTTAGAAGAGTTCAAGTTGTTGCCCTAAAATCCAGTTGAGTAACTGTGAAGTTTGCCAGAACAACAGCTCTGATGTGCTAGAAGAAGTCTGATCCACAATGCTTCAGGACATAAAGGGTCTGTTGCTAATGGTTTGGTGTCAGATACCCCAGGCCATTTTCAGAGACCCTACAGATTTCAAATCTTGGCAGGTCAGAGCTGTTTTAGCATATTTATGTTAGGCAAGCAGCCATAATATTTTGCCTCATAAGTGTGTATTACATAGGACCATTTCCAGTGTAAAGCAGTATGTTTCCAGTGTAAACCAATTTTCTGAGATTGCACCAAAAAATTAGGCTTGTTTGGGTTACTATATAATTAGGAACCCTTTAGTCACTATTTTGAACAGTCTTTAGAAACTAGCACTCTAACCAAATAGCTGTCCTGTCATCTTCATTATATTAGTGTAATACAAATGTGTCTTTCGCTCAAATTTCAATAAAAGACAACACTGTGTGGTGGAAACCAAAAAGCCAAAAAACCCGCAGATCCACAATCCCAAATAGCCAGTTCGTGTTAGTCAGGCACAGCTGTGACTCCAGCAGGATACTGAAATACTTGCTGACAAGTGTCTACATATTAATGGCAGTTATCATGTACTATAAGGTCAATACATTATTTCTGTCTCACTCACTACGAAGTTTGCAAGGAAATGAATCCACAAAGACGGTGGAATGGGTTGTACTGGACACCTTAGTGACTCTATTATAATAGAAGAGCAAACCTTCAATAAGACGGTTCATCAACAGGTCATCAGCAGTTTGTAAACTTTGATGTTGAACTTGGCTTGCTTGCAACATAATGATTTGCACAAAGCCCTACCTTACCTTCATCAAACAACTTTTAGGTGATTGGAATGCCTTGAGTGAGCCAGGGCATTGTTTAATGTCAGTGCCTGACCGTACGCTCTTAATGTTGGTGCAGCAAATGGTGAACTCTTTTGTTTCGGGTATGACTTTGGGTATCCATAATCTTAGTACTTTTATATTCACACTTGCTTTGTAATTGACATGCAGTAGTATTTAGCTTGAATAAAAGCCACTGCTCTTTATCATAATTGCCATATAGCTGATCATGTGAGGTGAATCCCATTTCACTGTTATATTGGTTCCTTCAGTTGATTATGCTGCTTGATTCTTATCTTGCCCCTCAGTGGACAAGGTGGTCACATGGGCTGTACATGTTTACTTAAGTGTCACTGAAGCATTACCACTTTTTGAACTTCTCCAAATACATTTAATCGCCTTATGTATCCTTGAAGATGGTTGTATGTGAAACCAAACAAGCTGTATTTTAGGATGTATCCCGAGTATAATGCAGATCGGAGCAGCACGGTGGCTCAGTGGCTAGCACCACTGCCTCACAACAAGAAGGTCCCGGGTTCAATCCCAGGGTGAAGCGGCTTAAGTCCTTTCTGTGTGGAATCTGCATGTCCTCCCCATGTCTGCGTGGGTTTACTTCGAGTACTCCGGTTTCCTCCCACAGTCCAAAGACATACGTGTTAGGTTAATTGGCGTCTCCAAATTGTAATTGCCTTGTATGCAAAACACCCCAACCAACAGCTGCACCTCGGTCCCAAGCCTGGATTAATGGGGAGAGGTGGAGAAAGTAATGGCAAACTATCACAACGATCACATCGATGAAGGACAGAAATGTGTGGAGATCGATGATCCATCAAGTGACCGAGAGTCGGCTGCGTCTGTACGGTTAATCTCATCCCATAATGCAGAACAGGATCAGAATTAGGTTGTGTACCTGTTTGCCTGTCTGTCTGTTTTTTAGGGAGAAGTTTCTGACAAAATTTTCATGTCTTATTTATGATTGTGGATGTGGTGCATTTCAACCAAAAAAAGCCGTTTACTTAAGTTGACATGATTTCCTTTCACTATAAATGTATCTATTGTGAGAACTTTTGTAAGACTTTACAAAAAAAGGCATTTAATGTGCTTGCATATTTACGCTGTCTGTAACGCTGGTGGTCAAAGTAAGTGACAAATTTATCGATTTAAAAATCAGAAGCAGAATTCATTAAGTGTTTGCATCTCAGGCTTGTGTAAATGCACCACCTGTCCTGCACAGTGCAAGAATACAGTTGTGGCAGTCTTTATTGGCGTTCGATTGTTTATTTAAAAAAAAACAAACAAACAAACAAAAAAAAAGTTCACCCGTATATGTACCTGCTTTTTTTTTTTTTGCATATGTACCTGCTTATTTATTGGCTTTTCCAATTTGAGGCTCACATCCCTAATACTTGATTGTATAACCTTGACATATGTGACAACTTCTTTTATAGCCATCCAGGAGCTTCTTACTCCTGTCTGTAGCTTCTCTCAAGCTCTGGAAAGTTCACAGGATTTATTTTCCCATAGCAAATTTCAGCCCTTAATCCTATTGAGGTCAGAATTCATTACTGGCCAATTTATATACACTCATTTCTTTTCCTTTTTAACCATTCTCGTGTATTTTTGCTTGCAATTATATCAGTAACATTCTGTAGGACCTAGCTGCTCAACTTAAACCTAGTTCTCTTACACAAATTTGCTCTAAAATGTTGCGATAATTGTCTGATTTCATTGTTCCTGTAATAAATTCAAGACCTTCAGTCCCAGATGCAGTTAAGCAACAACTTTACATCTGCCAATAGCATTCCAGATGTCTCATTAGAACTTTTGTAGGCTTATTCATTTTCTTCCTTCCACCACATCCTGGAAGGTTTTTGATAGTTCCATGAGTAACAAACTTCTTGATCAAACCTGTTGAAGCCAGCCAGGATGCTGATTTCCTTTGAGATTGGCTTGCACCCTTTATATGGCTTGTTCTTGTTGCTTGGTTTCTAATCTGTTCATACTCTATTGTCTGTGCGATTGTGAAGAAGTTACAGGGACCTTTTTTGGTCCTCGTGGATAGTCTCGTACAATTTGTACTGTTTGATGATAATAGCATTTACATTCTGCTCAGACAGCTCTATTGTCTTTGCAATTGTGGACAAGGAACGTGAAAGAAAACTATTTTAAGCATCATAGCACCCAGTTGTAGATTTTTTTAAAAGTCGTTTTTAATGTGATGACTGAGAAAGTGGGCAAGGTTCTCATTAATCAATGGTAAGTCTGATTTTGTCCTTAGTTGACTAATGGTGACCAGATATTATTTTTAATTTTGCATTTATTTTTTCAGCCAAGTTTCTATTTTGCATTCTCTACTTTATCCAGGGGTGCCAGTAATGTTGATCACAATTGTATCTCTAATGAAGTTCGTGTTGTATTCTGCGCTAAAGCTCTTGATCTCTTTCTGTGTCTCGCAACAGGAAAAGAGGAGCCTCCATGTGTATAAACCATCACTGTCTCAGAAAAGAGGGTTGTCTGCTCCATCGTTTCATGTGCAATTATATATGTTGGGTTGGCTTGAAAACGTGCTTAAGTGCTTGTTTTTTGCAACGCTTATCTTCAGGTAAATGCTTCACTCGCCTTTTAAGTGTTAAAAGGATGATCAGGTGTATTGCTCAAAAGTTCTCATAGCCAAATAATTATGACAGAAGTTTTGCTCAGGTCGTCGTCTTGGTCGGATTTTATTTCAGTATTTTACTTGAATAATCTGATTTTAATAATATGATCCTGTAAAACAGGATGTATTTGTTAAATGTTCACTCTGCATTCATTTTAAATACACCTCCTTGCGAAACCCCTAATCTCATCTCAGTGTAGTGTGGCAGTGATGTACTCCATCGGAAATGTCAAATATTTCAAAGATTTGTGTTGTTTCTAACTTCAAACTTGACTGGTCAGTTCAAACTCAGCCTTTTGATTGGCTGTTTGAACTACAAGCTTGTTAGGTTTGGGGGAAATGGTGCTTGGTGATCGCACTATGAAGATTTTGTTGTTGTGTTTTTTTGCTAAACGCAGTGTAGTTTAAAAATAAAATCTGATTTTACCATGCCTTATTTTAAATGCTTAAGTCCTAATAAATGCTTTTCTTAAATCTTGTTTACCTCTGAGCTATTTTAGGCTTATATCCTGTCCCAGAGGCTATTGAACCATGTGTTTGGTTTGATGTCAGTGTAAACTATTTAAATTCATTTACACCAAGCTTCTGTTTATTTCGAGTATGACCAGTATTATGGTAATACACTAAAGCATGTGGACATTGCCACCACTAAGTTTGCACAATTGGCTGGGTGGGGGAGATCATCCCCCGTTTTGTCCATTGCAGCGTTTATGCTTGTGCCCTGTTTTATCGGGGGGAAGCAGCAAATGCCAACGACCCTGACCGGAGACAGCAAACTTTAAACAACTAAAAAATGACCAGCCTGATTTCAGTCAAACTCAAATAACCAAATGTTACAACCCATGCAGACGAGCAACACACATTGTACATTAAGAAGATAAGCTACTTTAGTAGAAAACCACACCAGGAGCCACTCCAGCCAGATAAGAACAAGGAACTGAGGCTACAACGCACATGGTTTCACCAAAATTGTCTGATAAATCTTGATTACCTTTGCAACATGGTAGAGTTAGAACTTAGTGCAAATAAAATAAAATTGTGGATCTATCCTGCCTTATATCAGCAGTTCAGGTTGTTGCTGGTGGTGTAATGGTGTTAGGGTGTTTTCTTGTCCCACTTTGAGCCCCTTAATACTGATTTAGCATTGTTGAAACACCACGTCCTACCTGAGTATTACCGCTGACCCTCTCCGTCCACTTATGACCACAGTGCACCATCTTCTGATGGCTTGTCCACTGGGATAATGCCTCCATGTCTCAAAACTCAAATCATACCAAACTGGTTTCTTGAACATGAACTTTCTTGAACCTGTACTGGAATGGCCGTTGTCACCAGATCTGAAACCAATAGAACATTTGGGTTGTTCTGGAACAGAAGATTAACATCATATAACATGGATGGGCAGCCCAGAAATCTACAGCAACTGTGTGATGCTTCATCTCAATATGGACCAGAATCTATCAGGAATATTTCCAGCTCCTTGTTGAGTCTCTATAGCAAATAATTAAATCAGTTTTGAAGGCAAAAGGGAATTCAACCCAGTACTAGAAAGGTGTACCTAATGATTTGGGTGGTGAGTATAATTGGGAATGCTTTGTACAGTGTCAAAGTGCTAATATAAGACAGAGTTGTGAGGCAGAAGGATAAAATCACACTTGTTTCATATTTAGAACGGTTATTTAATACATTATCGGCCTCACCGTAGAGGTAAAACTGCTCAATGTTAAAAACCCAGAAATATGTTTATACTGTTAACATTGTAGTAGTTTGTTGAACCACTTCCATCTTCTGTAGACTAGTAATTGTAGGGTTAAAAAGGACATGTAAACAATTAGACATCAGAAAATGGCTTTACTTATTGAGTGTGTGTATATA
>JAVSBV010115429.1:0-20472 GCA_033117975.1 Parotocinclus spilosoma
CATACAATGTGATTTTTGGGATTTTTTAGATTCTATCTCACTAATCTCTAACTGTACCTATGATAACAATTACAGAACTTTCCATATATATATATATATATATATATATATATATATATATATATATATCTACAGTATTTTAACTCCAGCCATTGCAGCAATAAACAGATGATCAAATTTGGCATGACAGGTTTTGCATGTTTAATATTTGTCATAGTTGTTTAAATATTATTATTATTTATCTTATTTTCATAAATACTGATTTACTATGATTTGCATTAAGTATGAACTACATTACGGTCTGTGTTTCTGGATGTAAAGTTTTAGCACACAAGCATGTGCGTGAAATGGAACACTGTGTTAAAGCATAAAGGTGTACAAATACACAAAAGTTTTAAAATTGTCTCTTCTAAAAATGAAAAGTAGAAAAAATCCTCTTTTGTTTTTTTAAGCCAGCAAGGTATGATTATGTTTATAGTCCACCATGTGCTGTATTGTGTATTTCCTGGAGGAAATAATAATGTATAACAGTTTCGGATTCTGTGTAGATGGTAATGTTTTACTCATGGTTTTATCCCATCTTTAAAGCATTTTTGCATTGTCTGCATGAAGTTTTCTTGTAAGAAAATGCCTAACAGCCATTTCGATCAACGACCTACTTGACAGAATGTGATGCGTTCGTTAAACAGTGGATAACGCTTTCTGTTTGTTTAATCTGAGAAATCCTGGCACAAACAAAAGTGCAAGATGCCCACAGACAGCAGCTCAAATCGCTAAGCTAAAATTAATATTCAAGGGGCCAGGTTTGGACTCTGCATGCATTATGGCATTCTGTTGACATTGAAGAAAAACTGTCCCATTACTATGCAAATACAATGTGTTAAGGGAGCACTTTGAAACAGTTGAGTAGACAGTATAGTTGTTATGTGCAATGAAAAGCACAGCAAATTTAAATGAGCATATGAAACTGCCGGGTCCCAAATGAAGGTCAGTGTAGTACTTAATAGAATTGTCTGAAACAATATGTCTAAAAAGTGTCCTATTGTAAGTGGGGATACACTGGCCAGACCAAAAGTTTGTTTTAAATGCAAGCGATATGTTCTTCAAAATTGTAGAGACAAATGGTACTTACAGGGATCAGATTTAGAGAATGTGTCTCTATCTAACAGGTCTCTGAAAAACAGAACAAAAACAAAAAAAATTATGTCACTATGAGATTTTGCAAGTCTGCAATATATTACACAGATGATGTCAAAAACTGCATTGCAACGTCAATCGGTTTGAACCTGTGGCATTTTGACATATAGTATTTACTAATCCAACAATTTTCTTGACAAGTATAAGCTAAAATAAACTCATTAAACAGGTGTGTGTGTGTGTGTGTGTGTGTGTGTGTGTGTGTGTGTGCACGTGTAACAAGGACGGTACAGTTTGAAATCATTTTTGGGGGAGAATGCAATTTTTTACACTTACACAAACACATTATCGTGACAATAGTAAATCAATAAAGTGTCGCATCAGAATCAGTAATGAATAGAATCAATAACTATGCAGGTCCCTAAATGGTGGGTCGAATTAAAGAACAGTACAATTATCTGCCGTTTAATTTCACAAGCATCCTTATAATCATGTTACAGAAATACTGAAACATGCAGTCTAGATATTAGAACCATGACCTGCATACTGCCATCTCTATACTTTTGTGTTGGTCATGAAACTGTTTTTCACAAACTTAGCTTTATAATAGTTTGCCAGTTCTTTACCCAGTTTTAAACCTCCTACGTAGCTGTTTCTTTTTCAGTTAATTTCTGTGTTTTAACCTACATATGAAAATGATGATTATCACCTGTTTGGTATAATATGTTAACCATACATCTGACTATAATCCATGTAATACAAAATATATAATAGGCATGATGCTGTCATGCTGGACAAGATGCCACTTCTGGACATGGTTAGCATGATTTGCACAGTAAAGGTGTGTTTTTTATGTAACTGTATTATAGTGCTTACAGTGTATTCTAGTGTTCTTATAATAAGCAAGACAGAGTGATATTTGTTGTCTTGTCCTCATTAGCCTTTTCTCTTAACTAACAAGATCAGCACTGGCCATTTTGTAGGACTGGAATACAGTGAATACAGGTCATTTTCATAGCAGGGAATGCCTTTGGAATTAATTGCAATTAGTCTCATAAATATTCACAATCAAATTTAAAATTAAAAAAAAAAAAAACTGATGCAGCAAACTATGTGAAAAACTATTTCTTTTCATCCTCAAAACTTTTGGCCATGCCTGTATGCTAATTATTCACAGTAGGGAAATGTAGAGGAGCTTTATTATTAACAACATAAATTCTCTCTAGTTTCCATTCAGTTTAATTGCCTTGCTTTACTGATCCTGAGAAAAGCCTAGTTTGAATTTTTCTTTTGTAACAATGCTGACAGAAGGAATATTAACTACACTAGAAATCAGAAAATTTGGGGCAGTATGGAAAATGCCAAAATTAGTTAATTAATTATTTGTTCCGTGTTTTGTACATTTACTTATTTAATTGCAGACAGAGTGAAACTAAGGTATTTCAAGTTTTGTCTTGTCAACTTTATTTCATTTGTTTATAAAAATCCATTCCTGCATTTCAGGCCAGCGATACCTTAGATACGGTGCATTTCATTTTTGTAATGCTGCCATTACCGCTTACAACACTTAAAGAGTTTTGAAACTTTGAATTTTTTTGAAAAAAAAATTTCGGTTCAGATGTCCTTTTGTTTTTGGAATAGTGGCTCAGTTGTTGTTGTTGCTGCCCCGTCTGCTTATTGGTTCAACCCAGGTTGAAGCCAATGGCAACGGCTGTTGGATTTTGCCAAAGGCCTATTGTGTTGAGGTTGGTTGGGTTGTTGAGGCAGTTGAAAAGATGTGGAACAACGTCCTGATGGCAGAATGGCCAGATGTTGTTAATGTTTTTGTTAATTTGGCTCTTGTATATATTGAAAAGGATGCAGAATCCGGATCGAAGTTGCGCCAGTGTCCGTCTAGTTTGCCTTGGAAGTGTTGTTTCTGATTTGTCGCTGGTTGATGTTGGAGGAGGCCAACTTTTGAGATGTAACGGGGCGTATTCCGACTCAACGGTGGCAAATGGTTGCTGATGAATGTTGCTGGTAGGACTTGTTGTACAGTGGCAAAGTATTTTGAGTGTAGAATTTCTTTCATTGTAGCAAGACGGTCCTGGGTTCAGTCCCAGGGTGGATCAGCTTGAGTCCTTTCTGTGTGGAGTCTGCATGGCCTCCCCATGTCTGTGTAGGTTTAATGTGGTTTTCTCCCACAGTCCAAAGACATGCATGTTAGGTTAATTGATTATGCTAAATTGGCATTAACTTAAGTGTACCTAAATGACTATTCTTGAGATAGCCTTGTGTGTAGATACTGCATAACCTTGTGTGTATTGCTGAAATGGCTACTGGTGCCAATAGTGACATTAATTATACAAACATTTTAGGATGATATGCAAAATGAAAAGGCTGTCATTTACATCTTTTACATTTAAAATTCTTCACACATTATCTATTAGGGGCAGGTAATGGTATGCGGGCATGGTTAAGATAAGGTTTTTTTCTGCACAGTAAAGCTTTAAATGGCATATGTAAATTTAACATAATAATTTAGGGTTTGACAAAGGTATTATAATGGAATTATTTACCTATGTGATTATATCAACTATTGATTAATGACTGTTCTTTATGTAGTGTCAAATGAGGGATTGAAGATCACAGTTGTTTAGCATCCATGACCATCACACACTGAAATTCCTCCCAATTCTTTGAATTGTTTAATGATATTCTTTACTGTAGAAGGAGAAATATGCAAATCATTTCCAATCATTGTTTGATAAAGGTTGTTTTTAAACATTTCAATAATTTTCTCATGCATTTGTTCACAAACTGGACATCTGTCCATATTTGCTCCTGAAAGACTCAGTCTGTCATGGATACTTTATGGTTAAAATTACCTGTTGACATCACCTGTTTGAAAACACATCATTATTTAGTGTTGTTTGTTTATCCTCAAATCGGCCCCATCCCTGCTTTTTGGAATGTGTTGTAGGCCTCCTAAAACAAGGCAGCAGATTTTTATTAAAAGAAAATAAGCTCAGAAGAAAAAATATGAAATTGCGTTATACTGTCTGCAATGAAATAAAAGTCAAAGTAACTGTGTTCGGATTTTTCATACTGTCACAACGTTGTGTTTACTGCAGTAGCAGCCTGACAGTCTCAGTTGCAAGCACTGTTGAAAACAAGACACGATTACATAAACCATAGAGCAAATGTAATACATTTACATTTTTAGTTCATTTCTCAGTTCCAAAGGACACCCAGACACTCCAGTAAGTCTATCTTCAAATCAAGCCATTTACCATTTTATCGCTGCAAAGAAGTAGACTAAGTAAATGGAAGAGTTCAAGTCATGATTGGAATTCATATTTAAATTACAAAGAGACAGAGTGTGGTTTTCACTTGAAGATTTACAAAGCATTTCATTATCAAACGTCTCCATGTGCTATTGTGAGATACCATGAGACATTTTAGTCACTGGTATTCATGCATTTAAACCAATGATATAAAAATAACTACCATGAATGAAATAGATGAGTGAAAATAACAAATTAATGAATTAATAATAAAGGAGTAAATGAATGCAATGGGCAGAGGGGGAGAATATAGTGCAAGTAGGCATGTCTTTAGGCATCTGTTAATAATTCATTAATTCTAAACCTATTCATATTATTTAATTTAACTTTACTGAGTTAATATTACTAAATATATCAATACTATTTGGTTAATATTAAATAAATTATCATAAAAATAAAAAAATAAAACTATATTGTACAGCTTCTGAAAATCAATACAAATATTCATATGCATCTTATTTGGATCTTTGATGTAACAAATTACACCCAAGCATCTGATTTCACATTTTGGTTGTTAAATACGAATGCTTTTATTGTGGAAAGCAGTTTTTTATTTTCCATCACACCATGGGCCTGTGATTCAATTCACCTCTTATTAATGCGCTCCAAAAAGCCAGTGGCACTGTAATAGGCACTCTCGCCTGGGAGAAGCTATTTCAGCTGGAGAGATGAAAATAGACTCTAACCTTCTCCGCGTGCTGTTGATCTCTCATTGAATTATAGAGGCAGAAGACAAGAAGGATTTGAAAACTAAGGGTTAACTGGCCCAGATCTAACTGGCTCTGTGGAAACCCACAGTATCAATTACAACCCAAAAGTCAAAGGTGTAAAGGGACATAATAGAGGTTACACTTACGCATTGTCTAAAATTAAAAAATGTCTTCTATTTTGGTCAGTCCATTCCATCCCATATATTACCACTAAACTTGATTTAATTCAGCAGATATAGGTTTGATGTAAAGAAAATCCAGCCAGAATGTTTAATCTGGAGAAGCAGAAAGGATGGACAGCCTGACATACCATGAGTTGAGCACTGTCGTCTTGCAAGTGTGGTATTAATTTTATGGGTAGGCAATTTCATTTTCGCCCTGGTGTTACAAAGTTTCATTAACTGATACATGAACAAACGGTTCATCACTTTTGCTCTTTAGTCTTCAGGTACTGAAGTGAAATCAAGTTGTCATCTCGTCAACAGCAACTGCTATACTGGAGGTAAAGTGTAATTAAACCCCGAGCAGAATGACAAAATATTTAAATATGTATATGCTAGTGAATGTACAGACAGGCAAAAAGAAAGAGAAAAATAAAAATCTATGTATATGTACAAACTTTAAATCTAGTTCTTGATTTACACAGTGCAAAAATACAAGGTTATGTGCAGATGACATTAAACAAGCATTCACACCTTCGTGTGTGTATTAGTGGTACAGTGTTGCAGAGCTTATGTAATATGTTGTCTATTGTTAAGAGGCTAGTGTAATCTACAGTATGAACATTGGTGAGGACAATTATGAAGATGAATATTGGCTAGTTAAAAAGATTTCCAATAGCACTTCCTGGAACACTTGGAATGAGTATATTGCTTTAAATATTGCTTAGATATAGTGCCATGGAGGGAATGAATGAAGAGAGTTTTCCAATTATACTACCATCCTCTTTTACTATGCCCAGTGTGTCCTCAGTATCCCATAAAGTGACACTGCTAACCCAGGAGACTACTGCATTAGATAGAACATTGGCCACAACAGACTCTACAATTTCATTTGAGCAATGAATTGTTGTAGTCCCCAGAAATTTTTATGAATTATTTGGTGTTATTGGGAGCTTGCATACTACAGCCTAAGATGTTTGTGAGAGTGTAACACGAAAGGTGATTTCTAGGAGTTCTGTGATGCTCAAGGTCCCAACAGTAGCAGTGTAAGGGAGGTGAGATGTGAACCATTGAGCTTTTGCTCTATAGTCCAGCACAATACCACGAGGCTACGACAGTTCTTACTGTCTATAAAGCAGCTTTGCATTTTTTTACCCCACAGCCTTAACTGAGCATAATGGTAGTAGAATGTGTTGTTGAGTGGTTAAGTCTGTACATATTTCTTACAAAATTCCAAAAGATGTGCACCCTGTCTATGTAAGCACTGTCACTAGTAATGGTGTCAGCAGGTTTAGGTGACAGAAAGCCTTCCATAAGACAGCTGGTCTCAGCTGGTGTGTTTTAATGTACACAAGCATTATGCTCTAGAGTAACGGAAGCATAAATTCAGTGTCCTCTCAATGGCTGCTTAGACAGCCTTATCCTATTGTGTTGTGGGTGTAAGACTTACGTATTTTAAACAGGAGAAAATAATTTCTATACCCCAGATGTAGCTCCAACTGTTGTCACAAATAACAGTTTGTACAGATGAGGCATTGCACTTTTACCAAAAACAAAAAAATCACATTGTTTTCCTATTACCCTGTAAGTCCTAATTTGAATACAGGACTTGAAGTTCAGACCTCGGTCTACCTAAAGCAAAGTATTGGCCATAAATCTTCAGGACACTATGCAATGCCTCCTCTGGAAACATTTCTTCCATGTCATCAAACTTGCCTGGATTGAAAAATTCTAAAAAAGGGCGAACTCCACCTTTGAAAAACACAGAAGAACCTGCTCCATAAAATTATCAAGGATGGCCATGTACAGATTTCTGTGGAACTCCTGGGGGTCCTGGAAATCGAAGAGACAACACTTTTTCATTGGCTCATCCCATGGGTCGAATGTAAGACCTACTGCTTTTGCATAATCAGCTTGTCTGCTGTTGTGTGCACCTTGCTAGCTGACTAGTTCATCTTATCGAAGCAAATGGACGTTCAGCTTCTACAGGCAAGTGCATTGAACATAGACCATATAAAAAATATTTAACAAGTGACATTAAAGCTATGGGAATGTGTGAAAGGTAAACAAAATCGAGGCAGTGGATTTGGCATAAGTAGCTGATTCTGAACAAGCTTGTCTTCAAGATGAACGTGTTCAAACACATTTGTAGTCAATGAACTGTTAACATAACTGTACATATTTTTTTTTACATTTTAGAGGAAACTGAGCTTCCCTTTGCATTCTTGTGCAAATTGTGACTGCATGAATTTGATTGATTTTATCTGTCAGTCTGATGGATAAAATCACTAAATATAGCCACACTGATGCTGACTAGGAACCAATATCTGACCTTTGAAGTAACATTTCTCCATTGCAGCCCACCATGCCAAAATCTTTTTTGACAGCAAAAAAAATCAATCCAACCAATCAATCATCTAAACCAAAGCCTTGATGACTTGCCCAGGAAGCCTGAAACCCACCACTGCTAACCGTGCATCTATTATGAAATTCAGCTGTAGAAACATGCTTCACACACCCACTGACAAAGACTCAATTCTCACAACAAACCTGCTAATTAAGCCTGTTGGTGCTTTCACCATAACTTGAAATGAGGAGGTATAAACTTGAAAACATCATTAGTGGTCTTGATGTTTCTGAAACGTTTATTTTGTGCTATCCAAACACTAAAAGCAAATAATGGGATTTTTGGTCCACATGTTTCAGATTTACTGGTAGTAGCCATACTTTGGTTCTGCATGAGATGTGACATGTTGAACAAGAATCACATGGATATTTGGGTGTTTACATACGTTTGGACATACTTTGTATATCTAAGACTAAAACTGTTATCGCCTTTCACCTTGTCATGGTAACCGTTTAAAAAACTCCAAAGGCATCAAACTGACTACTGACACCTGGCTGTTTTGAACATTAATAAATACTTTGAAATGTAACATCATAGGCTGAATCCATGAAATAAATAATAATAAGCCAACCAAAGCAAAGCACTACAATGGATCTAATATACACCTCCAGCTACACGGCTGTCTTTAAACAACCAGTAAAGCACAAAATATAAATACAATCGTGGCCAAATATTTTTGAGAATGGCACAAACTTTGGTTTTCAGGAGGTTTGCTGTTTAATCGGGGCAATTTGTATTAACTCTAGATTGTGAAGACTGATCAAGTGAATTGCAATTAATTGCAAAGTAATTTACTGCCATGGAAATGACCTAACACAAAAATCACTGCATTCCAGCCACTGCATTTCAGCCCTACAAAAGGGTCTGCTAACATAATTTCAGTGATGGTATTGATAGATCAGAATAAAACGTTAATGGGGAAAAAACAGCTGATATCACCATGTCTTGCTGATTAATTGAGCTGACTGGTTGCTTTAAAAGGGAAGTGGTGCTTTTAAGTTTTCTTCTGTTAACCATGGCTACCTCCAAGTCATCATTGCATTACATCAAATGGGTTTCACAGGTAAGGACATTGTTGTTTGTAAGATAGGACCCCGATCAACTATTTATGGAATCATAAAGAACTTCAAGGAAAGTGGTTCAGTTGCAAAGAAGAAGGCTTCAGGGCACCAAAGAAAATCAAGAAAGCATCAGGACCATCTCCTAAAGAGGATGCAGATATGAGGTAAGGTAACCACCAGTGCAGAGCTTGCTCAGGAATGGCAGAGGGCAGGTGTAAGTACATCCAAACATACAGTGAGAAGAAGGCTTTGGAGGATGGTTTGGTGTCAAGAAGGGCAGCAAAGAAGTCACTACCAAGGACAGACTGAGATTCTGCACAAAGTTTGGGGTTTGGGTTTGGAATGCAGAGGACTGGGGATAATGTTACTTTCTCTGATGAAGAGATGAACATGATGAGCATGAACATGATGAGCATGATGGAGCACCATATCACAAAATTGAACAAAACATTAACATTTTGGGTCCATGTCCATTTTGGGTCCATGTCCAGGAAACTTTCAGATCTCAGTCCCATGTGGTCAATCCTAAAAAAAGGGTTGACAGCCAAAATCCCAGAAACTGTGATCAACTTCAAGCACTGATTAGACAACAATGGGTTTCCGTCACTCAAGATTTTGCCCATAAGAACCAAAATTTGTGCCATACTCAAAACTTTTGGACACAACTGCATCATACAACTTTATCAAACATAGGGAGTTTTGGAAAAGGAGCACTGCACAACATCACAATGGCATTTAACAAAGGTAAAAAAAGAAGAGCTCTGATTCTTTACACCTGCAAGGTCAGGTCAGAGGCAGCCAGGATACTGCAGTGGAACTGAAGTGCACTAGCAGATGTGTAAATTTACCAGGCGGTATTATGAAATCCTTGTGGTTGTAACTTTCTAAAGTTGTGGACCCCCTTGCTAATGTGGAACAGAAGATTCTATATTTTATTTTCATTTTGGCTTGGAAGATCTGTGCCCTAGGAGCAAGTAACAAAATATGCCACTCTTTTAACATTACCTTGCCATAAAAATTAAGGGGATATTTTAAAAAATGGATATTTAACAATTTAAAAAGCGTGATTTGATTTTATTTCATTAAGCAACATTATCAGATTAGCAAATGAAAAGTCAAATAAAGTTGTTCGATTTCATAACAGCTTAATTACAAGATGAGAGGTTACATAAACTCACAAGTGGAGCGCACAAGGCACTGAAGCATGTATAACATAAAATAAGTAAAGAACTGATTGTCAAAAGCTTGTATTGGATGTCCTTGGCTACAGAGCACTACAGATTAGATAATTCTTAATGGAAAACACTGGTTGGCAAGAAGTAAACTACATTGCTCTGTGGAGCACATGGAAGCATAAGGAGTTGAGTTAAGCATTCCATCTGTCAGTTTGACAGAGTAATCTTGTTTTGGCAGATGTCAGGAAACATTTCCACTGTAACGCCATTTGCAATGTTTATGGAAAAAGGAATAGTGATCTAGGTTGTTTTCCAAAGAATAATAACATAAACAAATGCTTTCATGAGAATTGTGTTTATCTGACTGGGTAGCACAATTTTGGGAATTTTTGGGAATATCCTGTTTGAGCTTTCCCCTAAGCAAATTTGAAGACTATAAAGAAATAAAGTACTAAATTTGGAGTGGTTGCACAGAGCCCAGCCTTAGTCCCATCCAACACATTTGGAACCGTTTAGCTATGTTTTAAGAACCCATTCCTATTGTCTGTTTTAAATTGTATCAGAATTGTTCCAAAAAATAAACGACTCAACATTCGTGCCCATGGTTTAGGTTATGATGTTCATGTGTTAGGGTGGGTAGAACTTTTGATCCCAGAGGGTAGACTCTACATGTCCTTCCTGTGCCTGTGTGGGTTTACTTGGGATATTACAGTTTATATCCCACAATATAAAGGCGTGTGTTAGGTTAAGTGGTGTCTCTAACATGCCGCAAGTGCATCTATGAGTGTGTGTGTGCCCTTTGAATGATTGTTGCCCTCTCTAGGGTCGTTTCCATTAGGCACAGGGTTTTCTGTGTCCATGTCCATGATTAGAGGGGATAAGAGAATAAATTAATCAATGTTTATATGTTGGTTGTCCAGTAACATAATAAATGGTAACATAATAAATAATGGTTAGATAATAATAGTATTACTAATAATAATGACTTTATGATGTGACAGACTTTCTGAAGTGTTTGCTGTATATTGTACAGGTTTGGAAACCCTAAAGTGCATGGAGAGATGACCCTGTAATCAAACTGTAAACCAGTGTGTTGGTTTTTCACATAACAATTACTAACAATGCATAAATTCTAACACTATGTAATGGAGAAAACCTATCTTATATTTAGCTGTTAGCTGTTATTCAAGTCAGCTTCAGATTTATTTCTACAGCATCTTTTACAACAGAGCATTGTCTCAAAGCAGCATTACAACAGGGGCCCACAGCCCGACTGAGCAAGCCTAAGGTGACAGGGGAACAGAAAATTATCTAAATTTGATGATAGAAAAAATATTGGGAGGATCTATCCAATTATGCTCCTCTTATTTCTGTGTTTTGTTTTGTTGGGCTTTTATGTTTGTTTGGTTTTTTTTATGTACTCCCAAATTTGTTTTTGGCAATTGTCTATCCATCCCTATCCAGCACACACTGTTGTTCACTCATGCAATGGTCATGTTTACGATACTCAGCCATGCCTTTTGATGCTATTCCTCTGAAAAAATCAGTAATATTATATTATTTAAGTGGTGGATCTGCAATAAGCCACCGGGTATTTGCATGTTTATGAACACTGTTATCTGTCTCATGCTTCATATCTCACCTGTGCTGATTTAAGTTTAAGGTTAAGTGATTTTATTGTCATTTCAACCATATACAGTGGTGTACAGTATACAGTGAAATTAAACAACGTTCCTCCAGGACCAAGATGCTACATACAGCAATAAACTACACAACTACACAGTGCATGTGTGTAGCATGTGCAATACAGGACAATAAACAATAAATACAGGAACAAAAAACACTATACATAACTGTAAACAATAAACACAAGATGATGTGTGTATCTGGGGTTTATTCACTTCAGGACCATGTGATGTTTCTGTTATTTTGTTATATAAAATGCTGACAGGTCATACTGACAGAAATGTTATTCTGTCTGAACCAGTGGTAGTTTTTTTTAAATAGGTGGAATAGGTGTACACACATATGATCAGTTACTGGCCAACAATTGCAGTACGGATCTATTGTACCACAATGGAGCAATAGTTTAATATAAACTTATTTTACATAATTACACATATATAATCTTTTTAAACTATAAATATTGTTCATAAATTGTAAGATCTATTAGTGTGGATTTATTAAAGTTTGTGAAGTAATCATGTCCCTGGTTTCTAATTTACTGAGTTCAAAAGTTAGTTGAAAAGGTCGGAGGGGTCAACATATTAAACCCACTACCCAACCAAACTAACCATTGTGCCACATTGCCACCCAAATACTGAATTAATATTTAATGAATAATTTAGACAGTTTAATAAACATTTGATTTATTTTTTTAATCTAAATTTGAATGAATTTGTGCAGGGAACATGTGGTTTGACATTTGGACTCATATTCAGCACAAAATCAATTACAAAACGAATATTTATGAAATCCTAGATCTGAATAGCATGCCCAACATATTTAAATATAAGACATGCAGTAGTTAATACAGTAAAATACATTGCAAGAACATTCAGTATTACAAATAACAACCTTTAGCTCAATATTTGTGCTTTTTTGTATGCAAAATGCTTAAGGGACATTAGCTAAAATAAAAGTTAGCATAAAAATGTATGCACCCAGATACACATGTTTGTCGGCAGCACTTGACATGCAGTTATGTCACAGGCAGATATGTAAATGATTACAGGTATTTCACAAGACACTGGGTCTTGTCACAATAAGATGAGTGTCTTCCCTCACTGCCTGTTAAAATGCCTCTCAATGGCTACTTTTGGGAAGTATACCTCTTAGTGAGCTTACTAGACATCCATTACTGCATTGCATTACTGCAACGGGGCGCGTCTTTTAATGAGAGAAGCAGTATGGCAATCTTGATGAATTTTACATTATCTAGGCCATCTGACCTAGCTGTTAGGCATTGGGGAAGTATGAGAGCATGCACACACTGAACAGGCTCTGGTAAACCCAAATAGACCAAAAGTAGATCGGTTGTTCTGTTGACAAGCACAAGCTGCCTCACGCGGTTTCATTGTCCACCTCACATAGCCAACAAGCCTTGGGAAAAGGAGTGTGTGGAGACTAATCCAAGGCTTTGTAAAGCATTTCTCTAATTCAAATTTAGCGGTCTTTTATCATTTTTGCTTGTCTGTACAAATTCTCACATCCTGTTTGTATTGCAGCCATATTTGATTCTGAAGTCAATAGGAACTTCATCGATGCATCTATTGTATCCAAATGGGGAATTCCTGAGAGAAACCATGCTTGTCCCTGAGTGTTTCAGTAATTTTATATTTCACAGTATGCCCAAATGTTTGACATAGCATAAACTGATTATATCCTTTTTTACTCCCCCAGTCTCTGGTGTGTCAGTTGCTATATTGGCTTTAGTGCCACAAGCTTTAAAGAGTGCCACAATTCTCATGTACAGTATTTTATCAGCCCTGACAAAGTCATATACAGTATATGAGCACAAGGTCACCATGGTCCAACTTTGGCCGACTTATTGTTTTAAATTGGTTTAACAGCATTTTTCATGATTTGCTAATTTCTCCTAGTGGTTCACCTGTAATTTTTAGCTGGATCACTGCACTGTATCCTTCTCCACTGTAACCATAACTCTCCACAATGGTTCCATTCAGGCACTCCAGGCTCTTAGAAATGCTTTAACCTGTGCTCCAATGCTTATGCATCCCTTATTCATCCCCCATCATAATGGACATCAAATCATCATCGGAGCCAAGCTATTCTAAGGCAAGAGTCATCCTTTAAAATTGCATGCTGTAGCATTCTTTAAAAAAACAACTTTGCCTGCAAAAAGAAACTACAACATCAGGAAATGAGAAATCCATTAAATTGACAACTAAAGAATGGCACCACTGGCTGGAGACCACAGAACTCCCATTCTCTGTATATTTCTCATGCTATCAATTCATGATGTCCTGTATCCTTAACACCCGAAAGCTGATAAATGATCCCCCCTAACTTGGCAAGGGTTGGGGGTATCGCATGGAGAATCCAGAACCCATACTATTAGCGTCCTGCTTCATTAGCATAGTCCACTGAGAATTTAAAAGACACCTTGATCAAGGAAATTCCCTTTCCCTGAAGCCTGCCCTGCTGACAGAAATGTTTTATCTCTGACGTATGTTATTGTCTCCTAACACAATCAGCAGGACTTGGGCCAGTTGGTGCTGTGAACAGAGATCACCCAAAATTCACTTACTCCACAAAAAATACTTACTTCCAGTGAATCCTAGACTTCTATCATCATTTAGTACTTTTGCAATCCCCTCCCATCTTCACACACTTCCTTCTTCCCATGTGTCTGTCCTCAGGTCTGGCATATTGGGAGCACTAGATTTAATTGCACCAGCCCTGTAGCCTCCCCATCCATGCCTCCTTTGCTCCAACTCAGAATCTTTCTGGTGCACTCTCATATTCACATTCATGCTTTCTGAACACCCTATGCTGTTTAAATTTCTCATCATCACCTTCTAGGACATTTAAACAATGCTTCCACAATCAGTCACTGCACTCTCTATGCTTCTAAGTATTAAACTTTATATGTTTTGCTACCTTTGTTATCTGCTATCTGCTGCTACATATTGTATATTCCATCTTCATTACTATCCCTTTGTCCATTTCATCTCTTCCTCCCTTATGACTGCATCCTGGTCTGAAAGTTACACATCCTTCAGAATGTGCTCCTGTCTATGAGTCTGCTCAGCCTGTCAAATAAATCGGTAATCGAACTCAACCCCCTGCACTTGTATTTAGTTTTGGGTGAATACCTTTAGTTATTCATAGCACAATTTACGCTGATACAAGATGCATTCATAATAGGATCAGAAACAATTTTGTAATTCCCCTATGATCTGTGGTGTATTTATAACATAAAACCACTGCGCTGTACGTATTGGAATCTCAATCCAAATAATAATATAAATTATCTAAACTGTGTCAGGAATGTGAGATGCTAAATATTTATATTCATTTGAATATCATTTTGAGTACCACATGCAGGGTGTGCACACTTCAATAAATTAAAAACTACAATGCTTTTTGTTTTCCTCATAATATATACTCACAGCATAATTTTGGACTAGTGTAAGCTTGTAGTAATGAGGAATTGGAAAACAAAACCATAAAGGAAGTCCAGAGGAGTTACGGGTGTGTCTTGCTGCGAAGGGATAGTGTCATGGAACCATGGGGTTTGTCAATTGTTTGTTTGTCACTTGCTGCTACTGTTAAGCAAGATTATTATTTTCAAAAATATAATTTAAGATCAGTAGAAGTTCATTCAGAATTAGGAAGTCTAGCGCACACTGCTTGTAATTTTTTTTATATTTTTTATGTACGAAAATACATGACTGTTTCTCATGGACAGTGGTGGCTCAGTGGTTAAATACAACAAAAATGTTGTGAGTTTAAATCCTGGCTCTCTCAAGATGCCACTGTTCAGCCTTGAGCAAAATCTTTAACCCTCTATGGCTCAACTCAAACTATAAGTTCAGGTTAAGGGATTGCAAAATGCTGTAACATATCATATATGCAAGCATGTGTAGAATGCATTACACCACATTCCAGTTTGCTCCTTAAAGTCATTAAGTTACACCATAATTCAGAGAACTTAAAGCAAGAAAAGAACTCAAAACTCTTCAATGCTTGATATATATCAGTAGATTTACATTCGGTTTAAATTCCGTTTAATTCAGTTACTGATTTGCAGTTCCACAATGCAGTTTTCTTACCCTTCATAGATACTCTTAATAAAAGTGCAGTAGGTGTGCTGTGGGTACCTGCATGAGACGCTGATTTCCACCTTGGTGGCTGGGATGTTGCCAGTGATGGGATCAAACTCACACACGGAGGCCATGTGCTCCAGCTTGTCCATCCCTTCTCCCTCCATGGGTGCGGGATGAGCTGGCTGAATTTCACAGCTTCACAAAATGGTGTTAATTTCAGCGGAACCAAGATCAGAAAGGCAGAAGAAAGGTGGAGTAAAGATGAGCCGTGATTCACTGCGTTATTCCAGCAGGACTGAGTGAAAGTGCAGCTGCTGCAGAGCGCAGAGGAATGCCAAAGTGAGAGAGTGTAGCGATGGGAAAGTGAGCTGAACTCCACCCCCTTCTGCTTTCTTCTGCATGATGAGTGCAATTGATTCCTATTGCTAATGCTGCTTTTCTCACACAGCCTTCAGCCTTCAAATCACCAACTGTTTAAAACATCTAGTTTCTTATATAACCTAGAATTGCTTCTCATAGATCTAAAATTGCTTATTCCATTTAAATTAAATCATAAATCAACACAATTAAATGACAATTCTAAATTTATGGATCAGAGCATTATGCAACTCTATAAATCCTTAGTATTTCTACAGTGAAAGGTTAATTTGGTTACAGTATGTAATGAAAGACTCAAGGGGTGATCAGAGAGCATTGCCATTTTCAGCACTATATATCTGGACAGCTCCCCTATTTGCACAGCACTGTATCCTAACGTCTCTAGAGATTAGAAATATGATTCTCCAGCAGTTGTCTGTATGTATGTAAGTATTTATTTATGTAAATATGTATGGCGATTTGTATATTTTCTCTCATTTAAAACAGTGTTTTTTCACTACTAATCATATAATCAGCATCGTTATTTCACTGAAAATTACAAATGAAATAACAGTCCCTGTTTACAAGCATGGATTAAACAAGTGTATAAAATCTGAAGATCCGTGTTATCCCAACACAATCTCACAAATTTTCAAAAAGCACCTTGCTTGGCCCTGTCTTTAAGTGCCCCCATAAATCCTCAGTGGGGTTTAGGTCAGGTGACTGTACTGGAAAGTCTCCAAACAGTTAGTGAAAATTAGTGAACAGTAACAACAGTAGCTAAGAGGGTGGAACTGTCAACTCACAGCAAAAAGGTCCTAGGTTCAATCCCAGGGGGGAGTGATTTTGGTTTGATGTGATTCTGTGTGGAGTCTGCATGTCCTCCCCATGTCTGCATAGGTTAACTATGGGAGCCCTGGTTTCCTCCCACTTTCCAAAGACATTCAATAGGTTAATTGACTATGCTAAATTGAACCCAAACCAATATACGACTAAATTTGATTGAGTGTTTTTGTAACCTTGTATGTGTCATTAAATGGCCTTTGATGCTGAGGAGCCATGTTAAATAAACTAAATAAACAAACAAAACAAAAAAATGAGAGGTATTGTTAATCTGAATCACTGTGAACTGAATTGTGATCTGATTTTCCAGAAAGGAAAATGAAATGCACGGTACATTAGTTGTGCGACTTGACTCAGAAGTCCTGGGCAAACTACGAGAACCAAACTAAGGACTGTTTAACCGCAAAATGTGTTAACAATGATATTTATGACTGAATGTGTGTATACCACTGTGTGTATAAAGGGTAAGTCTAAAGTCACAGGACACAGAGTGAATTAAAGGACTCAAGAGACACATGCTGTGTCATGTACTTTTTGCAAAGGCTGCTAAAACCCTTTTTCTCCGTGAAGTAGTGGTCTTTGGACGACTGCTACGTGACTATATGGGTGGTCTTTCTGGATGTCGTATATTATAGTCTGCGGCTCTGATATGGCAGCTGCATTCCCTGGACATCGGAATTGTCAGTTCCAATTGCTGGGTAAGCCATACTGTCCAGATGTCTATCTACAAGTCTAAGAGGACCTGGGTGTGTTAAGGTTTTGAAAACATTCCCCACACCATTACTCCACCTCCACCATCCTGAACTGTTAACATCTCACAAGAGATGTTCTTGCAATTAATGCTACTTGTACCAAGTTCTGACCCTCACATCTGTCACAAGTCAACAAAGATCCCAGTGATCCAATTAGTGTGTTCTTTTGCCAAGGCATTTATGGTAAAGCATGATTCAAATACATTAATTGGAACACCAGTGCTGTATTTGACTGCAAGTTACTTTACTGTGAAATGTCTGTTTGTCAAGACTATTCCAGACACCCTTGAGATCCCTTTCTTCACTGAGTTGTTTACATCCACAGGATTCCCTTTCTCTGGATGTTGAAAGTTGAAAGCTTGCTCACTTGGGGTCATAGGTCTAATTCTCATACAGGGATGCTCAAATCCTGAAAGGGCAGGTGACTGTTAGGACAGCGGCAAAAACCACGCCTTTATAGGACGCGAGGCAGCTGTTCGGGATCTGGGCATGATGAGACAGTGGATAAAAACCGTCTCACCGATACCTCTGTAATGGCGACCAGTGAGGACGGCCGAACGCACCGGGGGAAGGTAGGAACCCTAACAGTGACTATAATAAAGTGTCCAGTCAGTGCATGTATATAGTGTTTGGGCTGATTATTGTTTAATATTCAGTCACTAATAATGTCAAAAAACTTATCAAAAATAAGGTCAACTACATGTTTCTAGGGTGTCGACCCTTTTGTGCTAAATGCTGCTATGACTACTTCCTGGTAAAGAAAAACAGTAGTGACCAGCACTGTGTTTTGGACGATGGTAGACTAGTCAACTGGCTGTACCAGCTTTGCCGGAAAGACTATATGAGTTAACCAGTTAAACCAAGATTGCACCAGAATTAACCAGCATAAATTAGCCTGGACCAGCATGGAACTCTTGCTTTTTGAAATAGCATCAGAAACAAAATGCCATTTTTTTAGAAAAGTTGCCTATTTAGATTTATAACCATATTTTAGAATTGTAAACTAAATAAACAGCACTTTACAACTAATTTATGTGTTTGTAAATATTAAGTTTAGAAATATAAAACTAGAATTACATGTCCTGAATTAAATACTACAGTGCTTGCAAACTGCTGCAACAATTCCACTTTCAACTGAACAGTGAACACACTCTAGGTAGATAACTTTAAATCAAGCATCTAATACAAGGAAATAATTTATTATAATATTATTAATTTTCATATTTTTTGACTTCACATCTGGGACTCCAAAAATACAAATCCCAGGTCACACCACGGTTATGTGTGCAGCAATGTTTTAGCAGTCTCCAAGGGATGTATTAATCGCACAGATGTGTGGGTGAATAATAAAAAGAGCTAGACCTCTATTAGATCAGCTCATTCAGACAAAAGTGTTAGTCGTTTAGATTGTATCAAAATATCTGATTGGGATGGGCAGTGTAGGCAGTAGCTTTGCCTCCGCAATCACTGATAAATCCACTGAGATGTTGGAAAACAAACTGCTGTGGAGGTTTAATATTTCTGTTTAATAATAAGCAATGTATTTCAAACGTTTTATTGAATGTTATTTGTACTTTCACTGTACAGTCATGGCTTTTTAGAATACCACAAATTATTTTTTTAGAACCTTTTGTCAAATGTTTATATGGTATAATTAAAGCATTCCATATGTATTTTAAACAAATACATCCAGTTTAAGCAAAGACTTAATATTTACAGTGTTGACCCAGCTTCTTTAAGACTTCTGCTATTTGACACGGTATGTTGGATATCAGCTTCTGGGCAAAATCTCAAATAATGGTAACCCATTTTTGCCAAATTAGAACAAGAAGACACGGATGAACATATTAATAAAGCCGTGCAACAGGAATACATTTGCCCTTCCACCAGTCAGCGCAGGCTTCTTCTTAGTGAGGGAGACTACGTCCACGTGCCGATTACCAATGGCACAACCAAGTCACCAAAAAGTACCCCTATCTTCTGCCGCTAGAGCCATCCATGTTGGAACAGCTATGCCAGGCCTGGGTTTTCACCAACCTAGATCTATACAGTGTCTATAGCTTGGTGCATCTGTGAGAGGGGGACGAGTGGAAAACAGGCTTTAGTACAACCAGTGGGCACTACGAGTATCTAGTTATGCCATACATGTTATCTTCAGCTCCCAACATGTTTCAGTCCTGTCCAAATGCACTGATGAAAAGAATAAAACTCACCCAAGCTGAACAGATTTATAGTGTGGGTGATTGTGAGCTCATGGCCATTATGCTAGCCCTGGAAGAATGGTGGCACTGGCTGAGCAGCCAAAAGGTTAAATGCCCAGCAAGCATTATTTGAACAATTCCAGTTCACCCTGTCGTTTCATCCATGCTCAAAGAATGACAATGTCCTTTAACGTCTGCATGCACATGAGCCCAGTGAGATCTCCCTCATTACCATCTTGCCACCCACAAGCTACCTACGATCTACCAAATGAGAGTTTGATGAGGCGATCTCAAATCAAGCCCAATCACACCTGTAATCAGTACAACAGAGTGATATTAGCTGTCTTGTCCTCATTAACCTTTTATCCTGAGCTAACAGAATCATCACTGAAATGATGTTGGCAGGCCATTTTGTAGGGCTGGAATGCAGTATTTTTTTTTATAAGGTCATTTTGATCTGATCACTCTACAATTGTCACGCCTGGTTAAAATTGTGTCTCAAGCGCGGGCGACTGCGTCCCGGGCGACTAGCGAGGCCAAGCCGGCACTC
>JAVSBV010115469.1:0-20460 GCA_033117975.1 Parotocinclus spilosoma
TCACATAGCAACCATATATTAATTACATAGCAACCACACAGCAACCATATCGTTGTCACATAGCGACCATATAGTAATCACATAACTGCATTGCAACCATCTTTTACTCATATACCAACAGATTTAAATTATCTGGACTATGTTACTGGACTATGGACCAGAAGGTCCAGGGTTCAAATCCCACCGCTGCCACAGTTGGGTCCCTGAGTAAGGCCCTTAACCCACAATAGCTTAGATTGTAAGACTGTATGAATTGTAAGTCCCTCTGGATAAGGGCGTCTGCTAAATAACACAAATGTAAATGTAAATGTAAAAGGATCTGCTGTTAACACCTAGGTGCCAGATACAACATGGGCACCACATGGGTCAGTGAGTTGGTGTTGGTACTGAAAACAGTGCTGATAGTGGAGTGGGTTCCTCACCAGGCAGTCTGTAGCTTTGGGTCCGGTGCAGCCAGAAGCACAGTGCTCATTACAGCAGTCACTAGGACTAGGGCCTTTACACCTGCCTGAGCACTGATCAGCACAGGTCAGCTTTGTAACTAAACAAACACACAGAAAGAGTCATTTGGACCTTGACCAAAGGTCGTGAGGGTCATGACTAAAACTTCACTCAGGTAATATTTGGTGCTTACAGGTCTGGCAGTTTTCTGGTCCAGGAGCCCAACACGAGCCGTTGTAACACTTTTTATCACACTTCTTACCTGCAGGAGCAGAAAACAGCAAGCTGTTAATCATGGTGAAAACTCCTGTGTAATCTCCCGGCTACTTATAATTGAAACAAACTAAAACATAAATGATCAATAATTTCTGCTCACAGCCATTGGCTAAACTGGAGTCGGTTTCGATCAAGTGACTGTCCTTCACAACGTCGGCCCATTGAATGGTCTCCACGTTACACAAGGTGGGGTTGTTGGCGAACCTCACTCCACCCCGGAGTATTTCTAGAGCAGAAGAAGAAGAAGGTGTGGAGAAATTATAGACATTATATGCTGCTGTTGTGTTTATCAGAATTAAAGGAAGGAAGGTGATGAAGGTGTCGTACCGGTGAGGCTGTTCAGGTACAGTGTTTTAAGTCCTCTTAGGCTGCTCTGGTTATAGTTTGACAGCACTGCCAGGGCATATTTATTATCGTACAGCATGTGGCCTCGGATGATGTGCAGGTTGTCCAGTGGGATGTTGTCTGCTTTGTTTAGAGCAATGAGAACGTGGCCGCCAACCTCTCGAATAGTCTTAAAGCAAAAGAAGAGGATTATGAAGATTGCAGTTTTGTCACGATTATGTTAGGGTTCCTACCTTCACCCCAGAGCATTCGGCCGTCCTCGCCGATCGCCATTACAGAGCTATCGGTGAGGCGGCCTATATCCATTATCTGGATTGCGACCTGATCCCGAACAGCTGCTTCTCGTGCTATATAGGTGTGGGTTTTAGCGCTGCTCAGTGCCAGGTCGTCTCCGTTCCCTTGCGCGCAACTTTAGGGATACTGGGTTACGTCCGGCGGCTTTTAGTGCCGATGGACCCCCGAGGTATTTAATATTTTTAGGGGCACTTTGAGCTTGCGCTCCTCTGTCATCAGTACTCTGGCTTGGCTTACTCGCGCCACACGTGCGCCTGAGCTCACGCTCGCCCCCTGGCGCTTCGGCACCTTTTGTTATCTGTTCGCGTTCCCGAGTTAATGCTCATTTCCTGGCGCCTTCTGCGCTCTCTTAAGTCTCACTCTAGTCGGCTGCCCTCTCGATCTGAGACACGCCCCGGCTTGAGTTGCCACCCGGCTGCGTGTTTTAATTATAAGAGCCCCGGCATGGTTTTCCCACGCTACATGTGCGTTCGAGCTCACGCTTGCCCTCTGGCATTCGGACTTCCTCTGTGCCTTGCCACTTGGAACTCGTCCCAAATCGTGCTCTCTGCACACTTGCCCCATTGGCACTTTTGCCCTCTCACGATCAGTTCGCACGTTTTTCCCAGTCGGGAGAAGTGGGCGGAGCTCCTGGACATGGTTAACATGAGATTTCTTTTTTGTACAGTAAAGTTTTAAGTGGTATTTGTAAATGTAACTCTGTATTGTAGAGCTTGATAAAAGATTTGATAAAGTAATCCTTTACCCATGTGCATCCTTGGGTTTGAGAAAGGCGCTATATAAATTAAACATATTATTATTATTATTATTATTGTTAATGTGGCTCTATCAGTTTTTGAATGACGGTTCTTGATGCAGTGCCGTCTGAGGGAGTGGAGAGAGAGCACCCATCTTCAGTTTAGGCTTGATCTGAGCTATGTTGTTTTGGCAAAATGTTGATGGGAACATACCCTGAGGAAAGACAGGTCGTGGTACTCAGAGGTGTGAGTGATCTCCAGGTTCTCCAGGATGACGGTGCAGTTGCTGTACATCTTAACCAAGATCTGGTAGTGATCGTCTACAGTGCTGAGCAGAGTCAGTCTGTTTTTTGCTCCCTGACACACTGAGGAGGGAAGCAGACACGAAGTTATGGTGTTTCCACATCGCTGATAAGATCATCAATCAAACTATCTAACTCATACAAGACAGGACAAAATCACTTTACATTAAACTCTATAAATATGGTATGATGCACCAGTTCCAATCCTCACACTAAGATGTTCTGGTACTAGTTCCAGTTAGAATTCTCACTAACTTCTTCAGGAAAACTAATATTTAGACTATTTTGAGTTCTGTTTTGTGTTATTGTATATGACTTTGTGAGTTTATTGTTTGGTAGATAATGAGATATTAAATAATATTAGATAAATGACCACATCGTTTACTTTAACGTCGTTATGATGTTATGTTCAGGAGATTCTGAAGCCATGTGACTGAGTTTACAGGATTCGGGAGGCGTTTTTTTTACTAAAGTTGAATTCCAGTGGAATGCTTGGCCACAAAACCAAGAGAAACAGTGCTGGTTCAGAGGATCAGCATGTTTTATCAAACACACACACACACACACACACATTGGTATAAGGAAATCCCCTCAGTCTGATTAAAAGCAAAACTCTAACCCTGATTGTCACAAACACGACCAAATCACAAATCCTGATTCACAAGTTTGGACCTGATTAAGCCCCTGACTGTGATGAGACTCCATTTCCCATGATACCTGTAAGCAGACCGTGTAAGATTTAATCAGGGAAGCAGAAGAGCAGGATTAGGATGTTAGCAATGTTATCATTAACTTTTTCTCCACTCCTGCTGTCTAACTGAAACAAGAGAAGCATTTGAACACTTTAGAGTAAAGATTAAAGATCTGCTTTATTAAACCTTTAAATGCTGGTTTAAAGACGGGGATCTTCATTTAGCACATCTAAATAATCAGGTTTGTATCGGGATTTCACCACACAGTTTCTGCACTTATTACAACAGAGCTACTATTACAGTGAGAAACACATCCACAAACCAATGTGTGTGTGTGTGCAGGTGTGTGTGTGTGCGCACAAGTTGCACCTCGCAGTTAACCCATGAGGTAAGAGGGCCGGTCTGAAGCTGAGCGCGTGGTACGAGGCCAAACAGATTTAACAACTTTAAAGCCAGAACTTACTTCCAGTAAAAATATTTAAGTACTAGTTATTTCTTATTTACTTAAGCACTTATTTATGCTATTTAAGAATTTGTTTTTTGAAGTTCTAGTTATGTATTCATTATAACAGTACAGTACTAGTTATTTGTTAGTTGACTGAGTAGTGTATTGTTGCAGACATTGTTGATTTCTTCTTTTAGAACTCGTACCCTGCTGTAATTCTCGTTGCTTATTGGTGGCTTTATAGTTCTCTCCTCCATCATGTTCAGCGTTACTGCGTTCAGTGTTTTTATTGACTGGTTTTAGAGGTTATGTTGGTGATTACGGATCGTCGAAATGATGAAATCCTAATCCTAATAAAGTGAAGTAAACACTGCAGTGTGATTGTTCAGGACGTGCTCGGGTTGTAGAGGTTGTGTAACAGCTGGCGTGTGGTGTTGTGTTGTGTTGTATTGTGTTGTGTGCGTGTTCTGTGTGTGCTTGCGTGTGTGTGTGCTGAGGCCTCTGATAACACAGCCCAGCGAACAGGATCCTCAGAATAATCCTCTGTTATCAGGCTTTTTCAAACACCAGCTCATGGATGAATAACATCAATGAATACACAGACACACACAAACATAAACACACATATACACACACACGCAGACATATACAAAAACGAACACACACACACACACACACACGCACACATACAAAAACGAACACACACACACACACACACACACATGCACACACATACACGTACACACACACACACGTACACACACACACACACACTTGCACACGCACACACACAAACACACATATACACACACACGCAGACACATACACACACACACACGCGCACACACATGCACACACACACGCACACACACATGCACACACACATGCACACACACATGCACACACACACACACACAATGGGAAAGAATTCAACCTACAAAGCTATAACAATTACTGTCCTCCGTTCCCAAACGCTTATTGCGTGTTGTTAAAAGGAAAGGTGATGTAACACAGTGGTAAACATGCCCCGTCCCAACTCTTTTGCAACATGTTGCAGGCATCAAATTCAAAATCATTGAACAGTTACACAAAACAATAAAGTTCATTTGTCTGAACGTCTTTGTAGTGTATTCTATTGAATATGGGTTATAAAGGATTTGCAAATCTTCGTATTCTGTTTTAAATTCATGTCTTACACAACGTCACAACTTCATTCGAACTAGGGTTGGATTTGTATACTGTTGTTTCACTCCCAGTTACTAATATTGTACTTCTATAGTTCTATGGTACTAGTCTAAAAAGTAAATAGCCAAAAGTTTGTGGACTAAGTATTGGTATGGTACGCTAAGTTAGGTGCCCCCAGCTTTTGTTTTTGGCTAAACCGAGATTGTCTAAAATGACTGTGAGGTTGGCTTCTGTTAAACCACAAGCCCTGTCACTTTTGGCCTTAGAGGCCTATTAAGGTTTTAATGCACTTAAGGGTGTTTTTCCAATTTCCTATTGTTTTTCCTATTCACTGTTGCCCCTGGTTCATAGCAAGAGCTGTGTACTGGTAGTAGTTTACACACACACCTGACAGAGAGTGACCATGTCAGTACACACACTCACACAAACGCCACTTATTGTTATGCCAATGTTCTTGACCTTTCATTGTTAATGTTTAATTGTATTGTTTTTTTTTGTTTTTTTTGTTTTTTACTTCAGTCTGCTTTGGCAACAAAGTAATGAATAGAATGCCAATAAAGCTCTTTCTGATTCTGATTCTGAGAGACAGGGCAAGAGAAAGAGAAAGAGAGTGAGAGAGAGAGAGAGAGAGAGAGAGAGTGAGAGAGTGAGAGAGAGACAGGTTCAGTTTGTTATGCTGCATTCCTCTACATGTCTGGTCTTGGTGAAACAGTAAGAAGCTTCTTATTAGCAGGACTAAAGTAAGTTAAGCTTCATTACTGAGCTCAGATTTTCCTTCCACCACCAGTAAAGAAACTAAACTATAGTCCTTAAGATCAGGATTTAATCGCAGTACTGCCAAGCTGCCACTATCTGTAAATAGCAGGGGTGAAAATAAAACCTAATCCTAAAATGCATTGTGATGCAGGCGTGGGTAATTCTGAATTAATTTACAAATCAACTCATCAACACACAAACTCAACTGAAAATTAACTGAATTTAAAAGAAAACAGAAAAAAATGGTAAAGGGTAGAAAAATAAAGAACGTTAATAAAAAAGAGTACAGAAAACATATATAAGAAAATATTAATAAAAGGAAATATATCAAATAAACGATACCAGAAGGATACAAAGTATGTAAATAAATAAAATAAAGCAAAATAAGAGCGGGAGGGTAAAAAGTTAAACATGGAAAAATGGAAAGAATATAAAAAGAAAGAAAGAAAAGGATAAAATGTAAACATAAGCAGTAAAAGTAAAAAAACATAGAAAAATACAAGGTGAAAACAAGAAAGATAAAAGGAGAGAATAATAGAACATTAATGAAGAAAGAAATGCGGAACAAATGAGATAAAAATTAACAAAATGACACAAAAAAATAAAAGGAATTTGATAAAAAAAAGTAAATGAATGGGATCAAATCAAATAAAAAACATCCAGAATGAAAGTAAAAAAAAAAACTAAAACAAAATAAAAATATTATAAAAGAAAACATGCAGAAAGAAATACAAAGAAAAAATACTAAATAAAATGATACAAATGAACAAGGTACATTTAAAAAAACATAATAGAGAAAATATTAGGAATGAATAAAAGAAAATGGAATGGAAGTAAACAAAGAATATAAAGAAATACAGGATAAAAATGAAGAAAAGAATAAAAAACAAAAGGAAAAGAAAAATTACATTCAGACAAAAAATAATGGTTAGAATAGAAAAAAAGAAAATAAAAGATACAGAAAAAGATACAGTACAAAAAGAGGAAAAAGATGAAAGAAAGAAAAAGAAGAAAAAAATGATGCATATTAAACAAAAAAGCAAAACACAAAATATAAAGAGTAAGAAAAAAGAGAGCTCACGGTGTTTGATTTGATTGTTTTGAGGTGAGTGTTCTGAGGGCGTCGGACCCAGATCAGACTGAATCTTCTACAGAGGTTCTTGTTGACATTAAAGGTCTGATAGAAACTGGTTAAATCCAGATCGTCATTATTATTTGTTATCTTTCAACCATCATAATCAGTTTCTCATTTCCTGCCTGATCAAAAGTTTTGCTCTGCTACTGAACGACAAACATGTTGTTTGGTCTGGATACCAAAGAAACCCAACAAAATTAATCATCACACCTTAATGAGGCAGATTCATTGATGTCAACGTAGTAAAAATTACAAACTTAAGCCTTAACAAGACCTTAGTTGAGCTGGTAGGTAAACCAAATACCTGTTAAAGCCTGGAGGTTCGTTATTAAAAAACAATTTTATTTCCAGGTCAGGGATTTTTATAACCAAATTATTTTACAATTACAATCCCTTAGGGTCGAGACCAAGCTGACTGATGCCTCGTATCTAATATTTAGAAATTAAATTCGTAATATTTTGAGAATAATATATGAAGAATAAATTTGTGATATTTTGGGGGAAAAAATATTTTGGAAATAAATTAATAATATTTAAAAAATAATTTTTAGAATAAAGTTACAATATTTTGAGAATTATTTTTAGAAAGAAGCCGTAATATTTTGAGAACAAATAAATAATATTTAAGAATAAATTTGTAATATTTTAGGAATAAAATATTTAAAATAATTTTTTGAATAAAGTAATAGTATTTTGAGAATTATTTTTTAAAGTCGTATTATTTTTTTTTTTTTTTCGAAAAAGTCGTAATGTTTGAAAAATAAATTTGTGATATTTTGAGAATAAGTCTTAACATTTGGAGAATATATATATATATATATTTTTTAAGTAGTAATATTTTGTGAATAAAGGCAAAGTATTTTAAGAATAAATTTGTAATATTTTAAAAATACAATCATAATATTTGGAGAGTAAAGTCTTAACATTTAGACTAATAATTAAATGTAATATTTGTTAAATAATGGCATAATATTTAAAGAATAAATGCGTTATATTTTGAGAATAAAGCCATAATGTTTTGTAAATTAAGTTTTTTTGTAAATTTGTACTTTTATAAGAGATTTGACTTTATTATGTGGTATAGGACTGTACTAAATGTTTACATATTGTGTTTGAATGAATATTCCTGTTGCATGCTATCTAAAAGTCTGTAGTACGTTCTGTCTATTTTGGTAAAAAGATCAAATATAAAAGCTGAGAAAACATGATTGATATTTCTAGACGTATATCAGATCAATTTGTGTAAATATAACTAAGCTACCTGATGCCTTCCCTGCTACAATAATGTGGTTAGATTAGTAATTGAGACTGTGTACACAGGGATCAAAAGAAGGCTAAACAATAAAGAATAATAAAGAGAGTCAGGTTTAGATATCAGCAATGAAATTACAGAATGTACACACAAAACAGATCATTTCTATCAAATTAAATAATTATATTATGTTATAAGGGTTCGGTCTGTTTAATAAGATGAAGGGAGCACTTATTCCAAACGAGAATAAGAACTTTATCCAGCAGCTGACGTGCACGATTAGGAAGCCAACATGACCGGGAGTGTTCCTCATACAATCATTACCTGCAATAACATTAGCCATTAGCATCTATTAAATGAGTTAGAGGGAAACATATCCACCATTATAAGGAAGAAGCTGTGCTAATCAGCTTTAGAGGGTAATTGTGGTGCAGAGCCGTCAATCAATCTTTGGTCAAATGGACATCAGGACATCAGCGCTCAACAAATCGACTTTTATTTCACTACAGATGGTATTATTCTAAGATATTTCCTGCTTTTTTGTTCTGCATTTCAGACCTGTAACACATTCCCAAATAAAGCATAGGGGCAATGAGAGAAGCCTCCAAGAACAGAGATGTGGGCGGAGCTTCTGGACATGGTTAACACTCGCCTTTTTTTTTTGTACAGTAAAGATTTAAGTGGTATTTGTGAATGTAACTCTGTATTTTAGTTGGTTTGATAAATTCATCTCTTATCCATGTGGTTCTATCAACTATTGATGAATTCTTGATGCAGTGTCATCTGAGGGAGCGGAGCGAGATCACCCCTCTTCAGTTTAGGCTGTTTAGGACTGAAATTCCTCCAGATTATGAATCGTTTAATAATATTATGCCCTGTAGAAAGAAAAAATATCAAAATCCCTTCTAATCTTTCTTTGAGGATCATTGTTTATAAACATTTGGTGATAAACTGAAGTTTCTCTGATCATCTTTACTTCTCAAACGCTTTTGGACCAAATCAGTATTACAATCACCTGTTTGAAATCACATCATTATTTAGTTTTCATTTTCCTAAACTGCCTCCATCCTGAATTTTTTGGAATGTTATGCAGGTCTAAAATGCAGAAATGGATGTTTCTTAACAAAAACAAGCATATAGTATCTCAGATTCACACCGCCTGCACTAAAATGCCTGCACTATTTTTCTCATCTTGGGTTGTTAGTGTAAGGAGGAAAATAAAAGCATTTCCTCGACACTTCCTGTGCACCACTTCCATCCCTGTAAGGTTTGGACTGTTATAACCTGATAGGCGTGGGGGACCTTCCTCCACAGTAAATAAACCTCCAGCTGAGGATAGATGGATGTGACGGGACGCCCCAGTACAGTGTGAGTTCGACTAAACTGAAAACAGTCAGGAGAAAGTTGAAGGCTTGCCAAATGGACACCCCCCCCCATCTCTGTATGCCAACTCCTCCTTGGACAGAGGACAGAGGAGAAAAACTGGGCCGTCTAACGTTACAGGAAGTTCCCTATATGGGGTCAGGCATTGTGCTTTTGGTGCAAACGCAGATGCTCGTTGGCTCCCAGGAGAACCGAGCAGGCTTTTGCTCAAGGTCTGATCTATGGAGGAAGGCAGAAGCTCGAGCCAAGCCGGATACTCCAGGAAGAATGAGAGCTTTTAAATTTGATTAAGCTGTTATACACATTAATGGCATCAGCTACCTGAAAAACAAAAGTGTGTGGTTTTTTAAACACACTAAGCTCCAGTGCTGATCTCAACAACTCTGTGAATGTCCATAACTGCCCAGCGTGGGATTAAAGCCTTAGAGCCTCATCTAAAACTGATCTAAAAGTTATCTAAAACCAAGATTATCCAAGATTATAGTGAAAGGCCAGTGTTAGAACCAAAGTACAGGATCCTGTTATTTAAAGTAGATGATCTGAAGCACTTAATGTGAATCTTGTATGAGTAATAAATATTAAATTAAATAAAAAAATTGGAGCAGCTTGGTCGGGTTTAAAAGCTGGACTTAACAGATCCATGAATGAAGCTCCGATCAGCCTTGGATGGTGTTTAATGAAAGACAGCGAGTTTAAACACAAGCACACAACGTTTTAATGAAAATCAGAAAGAACGAAGCTGCTGATGCTGTATAATTCTACTGTAACATTTCTGACTGATCCTTAAAATAAAAAGCAGCTAGAAGCTCATTCACTTCATTTTTGTTGCTGGTACTAAAACTGATCCTCAGTGTCACTGCTCTTCAGTCGAGCTGTGAATCCATTAAAAGAACAGGACATTTGATTTACTCTACTCGCTTTGCTTATCTCAACTTAAATCCAAATCCTTGTGAGCATAAATCTGCAGATAAAGTTTAGCTCCGTTTATCCTGGTGAAAGCGATGTTTAGAGCTGGGGTTCGTGATGTCTCTGAGATTTGCTGATGGTACAGAACAGAAAAGAGCATTCATGGAGTTTAAATCAATAAGCTTTTGAATCTATAGAAGCGATTTGTGATGTTGAGCGCTGGTGGCAGATTCCCTCGTTAATGACCTCGTTATGTAAGGACTGATATTGCTATGCGTTCGACTCTTCTTTTATAAACGAGAGAAAGCAGGCCTTGTTGTATAGTTTAAAGAAACATAATGGTTCGACTATATATAAGCTCAAATGGTGCAAATGGTGCTTGGATTTTAATTTGCACACTACTCCAGCACACACCTGAGTTGGGGTTTGTAGATGATCCCTCTGATGTTTTCTCACTAAATCCAAGAATAAATGGCGTTCGAACCTTACACAATTCTTACACAAGTCTATAATAATCCTAAATACCCATCATCCTTCTCACCATCATTAAATCTGCAAGCATGTCTGCTACAAAAATATCATACCAGCTTCTAAATCTAGAGAGTGACTCACTCACCCTGACTGTAATTACCTTCTTTAAAAAAGAGAGGGAGTGACAAACCAAAAACACCAACCAAAAAATATTGTACTGCACAAATGATACTGAGGAAAAAAAAGAAAAAAAAAAGAAAAGCTAAAGAGAATTCTGAAAAAGAAAAAAAATATATATATATAATACTCAGAAAAGAAAGCAAAAGCTAAATACTGAAAAAGAAAAAAGATAAAAGATTGGTTAAAGAAAATGTAATAAAATAAAAGAATTCCTGAAGAAAATACTGAAAAAGAAAAAAAAGAAAAGAAAAGCTAAAGATAATACTGAAACAATAAAAGAAAAGAAAGGCTTAAAATAATACTGAAAAAAAAAAGATTGGTTAAAAAAATACTGAGAAAAGAAAAAATTTTTTTTTAAAGAAAACACTAAGAAAAGAAATTTTAAAAAATGGCTAAAGATAATTGAGTGAATTAAAAAAAATATATTTTTTTTAAACTGTAAAAAAGAAAAGAAAGGCTAAAAAGAATAATGAAAAATTTAAATAGTGAAAGATTGGCTAAGAAAAACACTAAGAAAAGAAAAGAATGGCTAAAGATAACTATTGAGTGAATTAAAAAGGTTTTTAAAAATGGCTAAAATTGGCTGGTTCTCTCCCTTTAGCTATGCTGCTGTAGTTAGTGCTGCCGGAGCTTCATGCTGGACATGGCATCAGTGATTGATAATAGACTCTATTCTCCTAACCCATAAGTAACTACATTTTCTCTTTTCTCTTTAAAGAGATGTCCTGGTACCACACAATTAAACGTTCTTCCACCTCAGCATCACTCTACTGGTCTTCATTAACAGAACCCAGTCCCACCAGAGTGCAGTAACTCCCTCCATCATTTAGTTATTAGGAGATGATGTGCCTCCTAGGACCTCCCCCTGAGGACTGATTTTAAACTCTATTTTGTTTTAAAATCATTTACTTAAATTTTATTATTGATTAAAATTTATTATTTACTTAATTTGACTATTATTTTAATATAATTTTAAGTATTTACTTAATTAACATCTAGGCCACCCATGGAGGACGGGTCCCTTTTTGAGTCTTGGCCCTCCCAAGGTTTTTTCCTTCTTCATTTCAGGGAATTTTTCCTTTCCACTGTCGCCCTAGGCTTGCTCAACTTGGGATTGACCTTTTAATATAAGATAATATAAGATTGTAAAGCTGCTTTGAGACAATGCAACAATGTAAAAAGCGCTATAGAAATATATTTTACTTAACTTGGCTAAAGAAAATACAGAGAAAAAATAAAAGAAACGCTCAAAAGAATACTGTTAAAACAAAAAAAGAAACGAGAAAAGATAAAAGATTGGCTAAAGAGAATACCGAGAACAGAAAAGAAAAAAAGCTTTAAAGGAATACTGCAAAAAAAATAATAAAAATAAAAATAAAACAGAGAAAGAAAATTACAATTATAAATACAATTATAAATAATTCAAGCCCCTTTTCATTACATACAAAAATGTGGGGGGTGGGGAACGATAAGATAAATCTTATTTATATTCATATGTGGAAATTTGATTCCGACTTAAACAAGTCAGAGTTCTGGGTTTGCTCTGTATTTTTCCTTATGGTTATTGTATTGTAAAATGAGTGTACGTTCTAATAGAACGAAATAGAACATTTCACTTTTAACTTTTTCTTCTAAATCAACAAACAAACAAAACTTAATGCAAGCAATCTGCTATACACATGTTTTATACACACATTAGGATATTTAGTGCAGCCTTTACAGAATCTTTCGGGTATAGAGGGGTCCAAATCAACCCAGAAACAGATAAGGGAATGAAGCTGAAGGACTCGCTTTGTTTTGATGTCGTTCATCAGCAGCTCAAGTCGTTAGTTTGTTTTGACTGGATGTGAGAACGGATCAGAGCATTTTTTGATAACGTTTTGGATATGGAGCTCTTTCTATCGTTCTGTTAGACTTCTTTCCCGTGCTGTTGTCCCGACGTCGCGTTTTGGTTCTGATGTTCGAGGCTGTTTGCTGAATTACATGTTTTGTAATCGATGAATAATGTGTCACTGTAAGGAAGTGGAGTGAATCAGCGATTTTGGTCAGGGATGATTTGATGAGCACAGCACACACCCATGGTTTCACACTTCTACACACATTATGGCTCACTTTTTCTCCGAAATGAGAATGGTCTTGCCTGTTGGAGCCTGGTACAGGCCTCTGCTTAGGGCCGAGCAGGTCCATTTTGTAATAGCTGCCTGTCCGTGGTGTGCCAATCGATTTATCAGCCTGAAATCCAGAAAGCCCTGTTACAACTTGTGCATGACACAGCAAGAAGTCATGCTTAAAATGCCGGCTGTGAGCCAAAAAAAGCCTGCTCCTCCTCGCTCGGAGCCTCTAAGAGGAAATGAAATAATTAGAACCATATGGTGAGCCTCTGAAAAGTTTCACCGTGGGATCAGGACTGAGCCGTCATTGTGACTTCCTCGTAGCTGGACTGGATCTCTTCCACAGATGAGCAGTCATAGGATGTGGCGAAGCGGCCACAGAAACCACGCTTCTGCTGTCTGAAGTTCCACATTCAACCCAGGCCAAACCACCCAGTCTAAACACGGGACCCTCATCGTCTGATTCGGGACAGACAGTTAATCCACCAAAGAGGTATGGAACTTCATAACAAACCGACTGGAACAACAACTGGAGAAAGACAAAACTGTTTAAAGTTCCTGCTTAGGTATTGTCGCTGTCTGAGCTCCACAGCATCACTTGAACGACCATCTAATCAACATCTGGGCACTTTAATGACCCAGGTCTTAACAATTAGAACAAATAAAATAGGAATCAAAATCTGTCTGGTAACTCAGGACGTAAACACCAAATCAACGCTGCGGATTCACGAGCAGAGGCGGGAGTTTAAGAGCGGTTCATCGTTAGGGTCACGGTTGCCATGTCCTCTTATTATAGCGATATTCTTATTCTAGCTTGTTTTTTATTCGTTCTTTCTCCCTGATCTCATCTTGTCTCTCTCGCTCTCTCCGCTACATCAGCAAATCATACTGCTAATTTGTCCTGTTACACTGTCCGTCCACATCCCAGTTCAACTCAACGATGCAGTTTAGTTAACAAAGAGGGTTGAAAAATACAACAAAACAAGAGTTGATACAACAGCTATTTACTGTAAATCCTAATATTTTATCATTTATAACATTCCTCTATTGTTAGAATGAATATTTTTTATATTTTGTTTTATAATTTTTTATGTAAAAGTTCAGCAAAAGCTTTTTTTTGAAAACCCGCGATGCACTGAGGCCGTGAAAGGTGAACCGCGAAGTGGCGAGGGAACACTGTATATATATAATATATATATATATATATATATATATATATATAAACAAAATTATTAAGTGGTGTCTCTCGGAGTTAAGTTTGGATGCATTTATGTATTGGTTTATAGAGTTTTTTTAACATACCCTTTATATTTACATTACTGTAGCATAAATAGACTAAATGACTATGTCCATTTTGGACAGAGACCTGCTTCCCTGAACATAACGCAGATGTTCTAAAGCACATACGTGTAGATTATGAGACTGGCTTTGACCTTGTGATGTGGGATTATTAACACTAAACAATATGTAAATGTAATATATAATATAGATAAACACGCATTGGGATTTACTGTCCAAAGCATTGAGTGCTAAAGCCTCAGGACTGAGACTTGTACCCCAGACCTTGTGCTGAACAGTCCAATAGATTATTCCAAACACATCTAAAACAAATCTAAATTTGCACTGTTTACATCTAGACATCAGCTTTCCCAACACACGACCCAAACAAAGCCTGCTTATGTAATGCATTTGGGATCAGATCTGGGATTTTGGGAGCAAATGTTCCACTCTCTGCATTGATACGGCGTTAGAAGAATGTTCCATGATTCCAATCCATGCCGTATCTGGCATATCGCAGAACATCCAGCATTTGGGCCACGGGTCCAAACACTGAGGTCAAAAAGTGAGGTCATGGGATCATGTTCTGCATTTCAGCAGGCGAGAGAACTCCAACATTTTAATCAGTGCTGAACGGGTATTAGGATAAATCCGTAAACATGCCTGATGCCAGATGCACTTAATCCACGTCATTTACCTCAGGAAGGGTAAACATGCCAACACACTGCCTATTGTTCGACTGCCTGTTGTTAACGGTTCGACCCTTAACTACATTACCCAGCTCGGACTGCACTGCCTCGGATTCCACACATAGTTCGGTCTGGCTGCTATGGTAACCCAGGGAGAATGTCCAGAGAATGTGATGATGCCAAAATACTCAAAACTGTCCAAAAATGCAAACAAGCGCCAGTGTTTTTACTTTATAATCAGCAGGTCAGGAGGTCCCATGTTTATTTAACTAGTTTGTTAACAATGCAAATAACTTAGATGGCAAAATGAAGGTGGATTAGTGGTCAACATCAAGTAGGGGATGATTCAAAGGTATTCTGAAATGCATACAAACACTATAGGGTACGGGCCCCCATAGGGTACCACTATAGGTTGGAGGACCTTGTAGAATACCACTACAGGGTGCAGGACCTTATAGGGTACCACTATAGGATACAGGACCTCATAGGGTACCACTACAGGGTGCAGGACCTTATAGGGTACCACTATAGGATACAGGACCTCATAGGGTACCACTATAGGGTGCAGGACCTTATAGGGTACCACTATAGGGTGCAGGACCTCATAGGGTACCACTATAGGGTCCAGGACCTCATAGGATACCACTATAAGGTACAGGACCTTATAGGGTACCACTATAGGGTGCAGGACCTCATAGGGCACCACTATAGGGTGCATGACCTCATAGGATATCCCTATAGGGTACAGGACCTCATAGGGTATGACTACAGGATACGGGACCTCATAAGGTATCACTACAGGGTGCAGGACCTCAAACCGTACAACTACATGTATATGGTGCAGGACCTTATGGGATACCACTATAGGGTACAGGACCTCACAAGGTACCACTATAAGGTACCGCACCTCATAGGGCACCACTATAGGATATATGACCTAATAGGATACCACTACAGGGTACAGGACCTCATAGGGTACCACTATAGGGTTCATGACCTCATAGGGTACCACTACAGGGTGCATGACCTTATATAGTACCACTGTAGGGTGCAGGTCCTCATAGGGTACCGTTATAGGGTACAGGACCTCATAGAGTACCACTATAGGGTACAGGACCTCATAGGGTACCACTATAGCATAGAGGACCTCATAGGGTACCACTATAGCATAGATTACCTTATAGGGTACCACTATAGCATAGATGACCTTATATGGTACCACTATAGGGTGCGTGACCTCATAGGGTACAACTATAGGGTGCATGACCGCATAGTTTACCACTATAGAGTGCATGACCTCATAGTTTACCACTATAGGGTGCAGGACCTCATAAGGCACCACTATAGCATAGAGGATCTTATAGGGTATTTTATTTCCAGTTAATTTTTTATATTTCATTTGCATAATAGACTAATTCTAGAAATAAAAAGGAAAGTTCCAAGGGAAATCTAATGTGATAAATGTAAGCATAATTTGTAACGTAAATAGTTTCAATGCAATTATAAATCATCAGGACGCTGCTGTGCCCAAAATTTTGCATGTGTCTAATAGAATCTCAAAAATGGTCACATCACTCACATGTTTATTGAAAAGCAGAAGCAAATGATCTCAACTTCTTTCTGTAGTCCTGTAATGACTGTAAATAAATAAAATACTGGAACCAGTACATAAGGAGTGAACGATTTCTTTAGCAATTTAAAAACAGTATAGCTCAGAATTGAAAAATCAGTTCTTCTGAACGGTTATGGATTGGAACACAGCAGACGCCGTGCAAACAAACTCTGTTTGCAAATCAGAGGTCTGTTGGGTGGAAACACTGAAAGCCAGATAGCGTGGTACGGTAAAGACACTCAAATACCAAAAACAAAGGCATCGAAAGGACGTCATTGAAGCCCTGACGTTTCACCTGGTCGTGGATCTGATCTTTAACAAATTAGAAGCAGTGCATTTGTTTTGAATCCAACAGGGGTTTGGATCCTGACATCATAAAGCAAGGGTGTTCTCATTAACTACCTGCTAATCCTGCTCACCTGTCCTCAGTGAAATCGGATCATTCTGATCTTTGTAAACACTGTTCTGCTGCATCGTGTGTAAGCTTCATAATTAAGTGCTGACCTTTAATTAGGTGTAAACTTTTCCATTTGGTGTCTCCGCTTATTTCCTGATAACAACTCTATTAGTATTGCTCCACCACATACACAGGTAACCATAGCAATGACGCCAGGCCTAACAAAGCAGCAACATTATAATTATACAAAGAAAACAAGTAAGTATATAATCGTTATAATCATTAGTTTGGATTTAAATTAGTTAAATGAAGCTCCTAACGAGGAGCCTGATTCTTCCAATGAGCTGAGGTTCATCAGCCTTAATTACAAATGACGATTTGAATTTAAAGTATAAAGTTAAGATAAACGAAGTGAGTAGAATAAATCAAACATCCTGGGCTTAATGGATTCACAGCTCGACTGAAGAGCAACGACACTGAAGATTAGTTTTAGCACCATCAACAAAAGTGAAGTGAATGAGCTTCTAGCTGCTTTTTATTTTAGGGATCAGTCAGAAATGTTACGGGAGAGTTATACAGCATCAGCAGCTTCATCACTTCTATCAGCTCCTTATTTTCTTTATGATTTTCTTCAACACGTCGTTTAAATTCCATCCACGGCTGATCGGAGCTTCATTCATGGATCTGTTAAGTCCAGCTCTTAAACCCGACCAAGCTGCTGATGACCTACAACTCCAACTTTAACATTTCTCACTCATACAAGATTCACATTAAGAGCTTCATTTAAAAGATAAAGTCACCCTGTACTGTTGTTATAATGCCAGTTAAAGTAAACATCATTTTGTTTGACTTTATTTAACAGACCTAAACACATCCCATCACTGCATGCTGGCCCTCTGATGGGAAACGCAGTCCCGCTCAATTCCCGGTACGTTTAAAAAATGCAAGCAGCCGCTTTTCTTCTCCTTCTTGGCCTCGTGCCATCATTCAGTCGTTAACTCGCCTCACCTCGCTGAAGTGTAACTCAGACACAGCCTTTGTTTTTCCATAACCTTCTGGTCCAGTTACAGTTAAACAGAACTAAACAGCTCAAAGCTAAAATAAGTGTCCTCTGGACCGTCTGATTTTCCACCGATCTACCGTAAGAACTCGGACACGGCTGTAGCGTCTTATAAAGCTTAGAGATTGAGGAATGAGCTCCCTCCCAGCGCTATTTCAAACCACAGGATTAACGAATGTTGACACAAGAAAGGGCACAAGGCTCTAATGAAGGAAGTTTGCTATAAAACCTAATTTGCAGAACTGATTTGAGCTGCGTTCCAGATTCATCAACCTGCTCTGAAATGGCTCAGTCTATTACGGGATTTGAGCAAAAGGATTTGATTGCAATTTATTTTGATTTGAAAAATACTTTCTGACTGAACATTATGATGTGAAAGTGACTGCTTGGCTGAAAGAGGGTTTGAACAGACAGCCTTCTGATTAATCCAATCCAATACAGTATAGAAATATACAGAGGCTGCTTCATGAGGTGGAGAACCCGCACTGATCGTTCCATGAGTTCTAGTTTAATAATAAATCGAAAAAATAATGTTTGGTGTGGAAGATATCACCATTATAGATGATGACACTGTCTGGTTAATAGTCCAGGACCTGTGAGTCTCCATTTCCAAAAAGATGGTTAGTGTTTTTTTTTAGTTCCACTCAAACCAAATCTATGTTCTAGTCTTCTGGCTGTGCGTCAGCAGTTGTTTGTTTCTTTCGAATATCGATACAGACAGTATAAGTAATGTTTCAGAGACGTCATGTTAATAAAAAGCAAGGAAGCGTGCTAGTGACGATTTGACCCACTGAACCTGGGCGTCTGTCTTATTTCGCTCGATTACCGTTACGCAAGATGCAAGAATGAGAAAATATTGTTTTCTTTTACCACAGTTAAGCCTGGAAGTAATTTAGTCCGAGGCGTGTGCAAACACGGAGCCGTTCTGTTTTATGCTCAGAGCGAATCTTCCTCTAAAGTAACACCATACCTGAGAATAAAAGACTCTTTTGTGGAACAGGTCGCTGTTTTCATAGAAACTCTGCTCTTTTATTCTCACTCTTTTTTTAAAAGAGAAATTCACTACATCTAATCATTCTCAAAAAAGTAAAATCCAGACTGTTATGAGGAACACGTCCAAAAGCCAGACTCAGACTATCATGGTATGTGGTCGGGTCCAGGTCCTTTACATTTCTGTGATGCAGCATTAATGCAGAAAAATACACAGAGATTTTAGAGCAACATAAACCGCCTTTAAACCACATTTTTTCCAGGGATGTCCATACATTTTATAACAAGACAAAACACAAAAAAAACCCACATGCTGCACACATTACCACAGGCATGGCTGTGGAAGAAGAGGTGCGAGTACTGGACTGGACCCTCTGCAGTCCTGACCTGTCCCTAACAGAAAATGGGTGGAGAATTTAGAAACGTCAACCTCGTACTGTTTATCTTAAGACGTGTTTGGAGGAAAAACTAATCAAAATAACCCCTGAAACTATAAATATCATCTGTAATAAAAAGTGTCGGGGGAACAGGAGGTGTTTTGAGATTTTGGGAGAAGAAACGGTGACATTACAAAGTGCTAAATCCTTTACATTACATGTTTCGAAATATGTTGCAGGTCTGAAATGTAGGAATGAAGTGCGTTTAGTATAAGACCTTGAGAAACAGATGAATCTCCTCATTAGTAGACCAAACACAGCTCAGTTTTTTTTATATAAAACTATTGTGATTTTTTAACAATCAGAGCCAGATATGGTTGGAGAAGGCTTTATCATCTCTCCACAGAAACTAGACCTTAGTTCAAAAGTGTCCAACATGCTTCATCAGGCAGCCGGATGCCGTGTTGTGTACGGGAACATTAGGAAGACGTGTCACTGACGTCTATAAAGATGAACCTGTACAGGCGTAGCTTCTGGATTTCTCTAGCACAGACGCACTTTAGTGCAAGCACAAATCGTCCAAGTTTAGCAAATATAGTCTTTATTCTCCCTCAGCGCAGTGACAGGAGGCAGCAGCAACTCATTCTGCCTGTTCTCACACGTTAAAGGCCCAAGGCCTGGAAAACTGAACCTGATGGTAAGAAAATCCAAGATCTTTATCATGACTTTTGCCTCATGGAAGGTGTGAACACCAGATGGTAACAGAGGACGAGTCTTTTTGTGTGAAGACCGTGCTTGCCATGGTCTATAAAGCACCCGGCGTAAACAATCAATCCTGCACAGGGGACTGGGGGAAAGGAGAAAGCAGTGCACTTCTAAATTCCTGCACTTCATTTAAGGGGAAAGGAATTATAAAAATGTGATTTGCAGTGACATGCACTGCTCTGGTGAATGTAGCAACCTATAATGTTCTGGAGGAAATTTAGTCCCAAGAAACCAAAACTGAAGAGAGATGATCCCTCTCCGCTCCCTCAGACGGCACGGCATCAAGAACCGAATTTCCTTTTGTTTAACTCAGATAAAACTGAGGTTTTGTTAGTCGGACCCAAAACAGTAAAAGACCAGTTGGCTGCATCTATTTTAAAC
>JAVSBV010115487.1:0-20459 GCA_033117975.1 Parotocinclus spilosoma
TTTGTTTGTGTGTGTGCGCGCGCGCGTGTTTGTTTGTGTGTGTGCGTGCGTTTGTTTGCGTGTGTGTGTCCGTGTGTGTGTCCGTGTGTGTGTGTCCGTGTGTGTGTGTGTGTGTGTGTGTGTGTGTGTGTGTGTGTGTGTGTGTGTGTGTGGTTTATTCTGCTGTCAAAGTAGAATATTCTGCTGTCTGAGTATATAGCTTATAATAAAGATTATAGATCACTGCAGGGTTTCTTTCCCTACACTATGCATGAAACAGTTTATTGCAATATATAAAAAATAGCTTTTTTGGCTAAATTTTTTTTTTACAGTATGACTTGCATCAAACCCAGTGTTTTAACCGTTTCTCTGCAGCTGTCCCTTTGGACTGGACTGTTATTTTGTTTGTAATGTTTCTCCACTGCTTGCTTTTCCTGACACATTCAGAAAATGCTTTTTCATGCCCTCTGAGTGTTTGGCTCCACTCTTTTCTGGTTGACAGCATCAAATCCATTGACCATAATGCTAGGGTTCCCAACAGCAGCTCGACAAACTTTACAATATAGAGCCATTTGCGCTACATCTGTTTTTTTTTTTGTTTTTTTTTACCAAAATACTTTCAGACTGCAGACACAGCTCATTTCCTGGGCAGAAGTTCTTCTTTTGCATCTCTAGTCTAAATTTTTGTCTTTTCCGTTTCTATTTTATGCTTTGTATTCCTCCATAGATGGTGGCGGTGCTTCTCCCAGTTGACTGTTATGCTATCTGGTTAGCTAGTGAGATATCTTATGTGCTATTTGACAATGCCATTCTACACAGGACTTCTGGCAGTGTATTATGCAATAATATACAATTGAAATTAGTGTTACAGCTGTTGTTTCTGGTATGTGATGGTATGGCATTATGTGATTTTTTATTTTTTTTATTTTTATAATTTATATATTCTTTTTACCATACTGGAAATTCAAACTGGTATTCTGGATGAACTGGTATATCACCCAGGACGAATTATAATTATTATGAACAGCCTGCAGATTGGCTTTGACCAGCCATCTCCAAGGTTTGTGACTTATACTGGTTTTGGTGAGGGATTTTTTTTATGGCTGCAGCCTGAGCGCTCAGAACAGTTAAACTAAACACAAGCAGTAAACACAAATGCAGGATAAAAACTAAAGCCAAGATATCATCTACTGAATTTGATAAATAGCACAAGTCTATAAATAGAATGTGGGTCTGTGTTGTTTCCAGCGTTGACGTGAGAAAATGGAAGGTACATGTGAAGGTTTGCATGTTGGAACTTGGCTTATGAACATGGCAATTATTTTTATGATCGTGTGAGATACTTGGGTGGTGGTAAGAAAGGATAATAGCGGAGGGGAGGAAGTGGAGGATCATCCCATATGGCTAAGTGCTGAAGTATGGAATAGTGTTCCAACATGCTCTATCATTATAGCATTGTGTGAAATATCTTTGAGTATTCAAAACTCCATCCTGCTAAGGGAATGTGATAGTAAATGCTTGGGTTAGTGTGTTACAGGAAATCTCATGCAAGAGAATTGCACAGATGAGAGGTGAGAGAGACTGAGCATGACAAAGCAGGAGAGATAAGCAGCACACTCATCCATTGTTTGAATGGCTGTGTAACATAAACCATAGCAGATTACAAGGTGGCAGACGTAAACAAAAGCGAACACCCTTAAAGGTAGTAAAGCAATAAGAGATAACTGTCAAGCTTTTTTTTTTTATTGTGCTTGTTGTTACAGGGAATTTGGTTGAGGTATGCAGTTTTCCAATGAATCATTGGATTTAATCAGGAAATTGATCAGTGCATCCTGGAATATACACTGGTCTCTCAGAAACAAGAATGGGTCCCAAAGGAAACCTTTTGCATTACATTTAACACGCTTAACAGGCAGAAACGTATGGTTGATGGACTATTGCTGATACAATCTGAGCGATTGAGTTAAAGGGTCTTGATTATGATCCTCACAGTCGCAGCCAGACCTGGAACTATAACCGTCTGACCTCTAATAGTGTACCTTAAACCACTGTGCCACCACTGCTCAGTTAATCAGTTGATGTTTGGATTCGAGTTAAATTAAAACTGCCAACAAGAAAAAAACTGGAATGGTCACTGAAATGGCTAGGGAGGGAACAAAAGCGCATAACACTTCTGTTTTCATACATTTTAATGTGGTTGCTGTATTTTAATCCATTATGGCTGCTTTGGTTAATAATATGAATTCCATATGAATTGCGTCTTTCAAGGTCACACTTAAAGGTATCACTGATATATCCCTGATATAATGATCTACATATACTTGTTGTTGTTGTTTGGTGCACAAAACTTGCATATATGGCCAATTATTTTATCTGAATGAAATGAATGCTGAAATGCAAGGTAAAGGAGAAAATATTCTCACGTTGTCTGACACATAGAGTATTACTTCAGATGTTCACTGATCACTTTTGTGATCTTTCTTACCTCATCTCTGTTTTTAAAAATTCACTACTTTACATTAGCCTGTAGTTTGTAGGAAAGCTAAAAAAAATGTGCCACTACCAGCCCAGGATCATCTAAGAAGTATCTGAAAGGACTCCATGATAAAAATAAAATTAAGACATGGATTTGGACAGGTTTGGGATACCAGTGGATAAGTTTTATCAAGTAACTTGTTGTAGTTTCATTGCAATTCTGCTACCCTTCTCAATAATGGATTTGTAAGAAGCTGGAGTGTGACCAGTTCTCACTTGCTGCAACATAATTTTTAATAATTTGGCCATTTCCAACCATCAGCAGTATTCTTTAATGGCAGTTGCCTCTTCCAGAAAGATCATTACATTTACATTTATGCCATTTAGCAAATCGACTTACAACTTATATTATCCTACAGTCCAAGAAGTTGTGTTAAGGGTCTTGCTCAAGGAGCCAACAGTGGCAGTTTGGCAGAAGCAGAGGCATTTAAAACCTGGACCTTCTGGTCCATAGTTCATTAACCACTGAGCCACCATGTCCCATAAGTTATAATTGACTGCAAAAATCTTTAGGAATGATTTTGGGAATGTGCCATAGTTCATGGCATAGACTCCACATTTCTCAATCCAATCAAGCACTTGGGATGTTCTGGACAAATGGGTCCAATTAATGAAGGGCCCACCTCACAACTTACAGGGCTTAAATGTTCTGCTTCTAATGTCTGGGTTAAAGAAATTACAGAACACCTTTGGTGGTCTTTTGTAGTCTGTGCCTTGGCATGAGGGGGACCTTCACAATATTGGGCAGGCGGTTTTAATGTTTTGACAGATCTGTGTATATAAAGTAATACCATATGCTGGAAAGTGATGATCTGTAGCACAAGAATGATAGCATCATACATTTGTGTAAATCACTGTTTCTGTCAGACTTTCTTGACTTCAAATGTTAGACTTGTGATTCATCTGCTATGTCTGATCTCAAAGTATACAGACTCGAATGGTCCAGCCTATAACTCCTCAAAGATGCCGTGTTTGTCAGTGAAAGCACTAAAACAAGTGCAGCATATCTGTATCAGGGAAAAAAGAATGCCATTTTAGTGTGCCTTCCTAACTATTTATAAGAACATTGTAGAAATCGTATAATGATGAGCTCAGAAACAGTTGCAAGACGTTTGTACCAAGAGCTGCATAGCAGAGTTGTTAGTGGGAGTTAATTGTCAGTCAACATGAACGTGTGGTTAATTGTCGTTTAGTGATGGTAGTCATCATAATACTGTAATGCAGTGAGTAATTGGTGCACAGTGACTCAGTACCATTATAACAGTAGGGAGTCGGTGCTTCTCCGCATGTATGGTGACTTGTTAACAGCATAATTGCTGTTGTTTAAAAAAAACACCTGACAACATACACTGGCACTAACGAGAATAATTCAGGCCGGTGGTGATGATGGATCTGTCCAGAAGGCCCTCCTGACGCTCCTTCCTTCCGTTAGTGTTAAATCAGAGACTTTCGTACACAGTGTGAGCATTTGGTATCTTATAATGATGAAATCTTAAGTCTTGTTTATGCTTAATTAAAAGCTCTTTGTACATCAGAAAACCTAGGAAATGCATGGCTCATCGATACTGTAAGACATTTTTCATCTGTTCCCCAAGCTAAGCTGTTGGAGTAAACAACAAGTAAAAACAGACTGTTTCTGACAAAAACTGATGCTTAACTAGAATAAGAGTCTTGGCTGTCAGCTACACCTGTTCACACATCTCTACTGAGGGGTGGGTGACCAATTTGGACACTTCTGTTTCGGTAATGACACTTCCAAATAGCCTCACCTTTTCAATTATCTTCTCCCAACCGACCAAAGTCTTTGGAAGCCTGTTTGAAAGAAGACTAAACCAGGCTTTATTGTTGCACAGTCTTAGATGTGAGCCTCTTATCAATGGATGTGTGGTTCTTGTTTTATGCACTGCTCCTGAATGTTGTATAAATGTAACTGTAGTTAAAGCTCATGTAAACGTTTGGTCTCACTTAACCTGCTTTACCAGCAAATGCAGACAAAGCTGTTCAAGACTATTGAATAAAGGATTAAAATAAAATCTAGTTTAATTCTCGTACTTATCTATAATGTCGTTTAAAGTACAGATGTCTTGCACAGGGAAGTGTGACTAATAAACCTAAATAAATTATCTGAAATCATATACAGTCGAATCTGGTTAATGTTACCACATCGGGACGCGATGGTTTTGGTCCTTATAACCGGCTGGACCGATTAAACGAACAATGCCCTATGTTACAAGACGGGACATGCTATGTAACATATATTAAATGTTTATTAAACCTTTATTGTATGATTTACACGTATAACGAACGTACAAACAAGAACTACTGTTGTTTACGAACTTTGTTCATTAAAAAATTAATTTGCAAACAAGTTTTTCGAAACAATCTACAACACAATGTATAGGTACTCATCATGCGAAGCATAATACTGCAAAAAAAAGTTCTTTTTAAATTACAGTCAACATTTAAAGAACTTTTCCAGTGTGATCTGATGCGCTTTTGCTGTGGCTAAGTGGCGACTTGTGGCTTTTGTTTTGTAGTAAATGGAAATATTGGGCAAAGACCTGTAGGTGGCAGTAGAGGGCTGGGGAGAACCTCAGAAGTTTTTGGGTAATTATGCCAGAGACGAAGAGTTTCTTCATGGATATTACATACTGTACACGTTCTTTGATCAGATTAAGCGGAATTTTAGTCCAAATAAGCAAATAACATTACATGTATTTAATAGGATTTGTTTCGGTACTTTAGGATTTGGTCCGAATAAGTGGCTGGTCCCATTAACCGGTGGTCCTATTAACCGGATTCGACTGTATTTTCACTGGATATTTTCTTTTTTCTTTTATTTTCCAGACTATTCCCTGTAAACCATAGATATGGCTCACTGTGTGAAAATCCCAGTAGAGCAGCAGTTTTTAAAAGCTCAGACCAACCCGTCTAGCGCCAACAACCGCCAATGAAATTTCTTTGATTGCTGTCTGTTTGTTTATACAACAACCTCTATCCCACAAGTCATAACCCAAAATTTCCAACCTACAACTCAACAGTGTGTAGCATCCTTTGACGTTAATTGGTCAGGCGACTATGTTGAACTTTATCGCAGTGCCACCTGAGGTAGGGATCAAACCAGGGTCGCCATCAGGACCCTCTGGTTCAATCCCATTCTCTGGCACAGTGAGGTCTGTGTGTGCTCCACAAGACAAAACCGTCCACCAATGGACTACATTCGGTGCTGTTGCTGCTCCCCATAGGAGTGCTGATCCTGCTAGAGGAGGACAGTTTGCAGTCCCATGGACTGACTAAGAGCAATGTGTTTAATAAATAGATGACAACTGTTAAATGAAGATCGGACCCCGTTTTATGAGTAATACAGAAATCCAGGAAATTGCAAAGGACTCACGAAAGTCCTTTCGCCGTTGTAAACGCGTTGCAGTTGTGTTTGTGTAAATTTTCAAGGCTTCACCACAATCAAAGACGCTGTGCGCGGTCTGGACTCTGTAAAAGTCCCTTCCAGAAAACAGAAAGCACGGCCTCCGACATGTGTTGGAGAGGGGTCTGGTTCGTGCAGCACGACACTGTGGAAATCAATAGCATATTCCCTGTTCCCTCCGAGTGACCTGAGGTCTGACAACACGCCAGGCCTGTCTCACACGTGTGGGTCTGGGTCATGTGTGTGTGTGTGTGTGTGTGTGTGTGTGTGTGTGTGTGTGTGTGTGCGCTACTGTGAAATTGCTTCGAAATTTCCTTCTTATGTATTTTTGATAACTTAATTAAACATGTCATTAACAAAATATCATATCATACAAGTATGTATGCGTGCGCGTCTCTTTATTTGTGTTTATGGGTTTAGAGGTTTGTCAAGGGTTTGTGAACCTCAAATACATTTCTATATTGCTGCTAAAGGATGATCTAAAAATTAACCAGATTATCACCCAGGTCCCAAAAGTAGATCAAAAGAACCTGATTTAGCAAATGAGACAAAAATAATATACACAGCATTAAAGGTTAAGGGTTCACGCTTCGATATTTAATTACTATATATTTTAGCCGGGGGTTCGGTGGCTCGCACCGGTGCCTCACAGCAAGAAGGTCCTGGGTTCAATCCCAGGGTGGAGGAGTCTGGGTCCTTTCTGTGTGGAGTCTACATGTCCTCTCCATGTCTGCATGGGTTTACTCCGGGTTCTCCGGTTTCCTCACACAGTCCAAAGAGATGTGTGTTAGGTTAATTGATGGTTTTAAAGTGACCCTTAGTGTGTGACTGTGTTTGTGTGCCCTGCGATGGATTGGCCCCGACTAGGGTTGTTCCTGCCCTTGCGCCCAGAGTTGCCGGGTGGGCACCATGTGGATTAAGTGGAAGATAATGAATGAATATATTATAATGTGATATTCCATAATCAAATGTCTTCTGTTCTCGATTCTAGATTACTGACAAGAGCACAATGCACATTGCTAGAAGTAAACGTCCTGCAGCCAGTGATGAAACGGTGAACTACAGGAGATCATCTGGAGGCTGATTACCTGACTGAGCTCCACCAAATGCTCCTTCTCCTTCTGAAACTTCTGCACCAGAACTTCTCTTTGGGAGAGCTCCTCAGACAGCTTTCTCACGGCCACCTAGAAAAAGTATTATTATAAGAATCATTAAGTAACACCCAACACATTTTTTATTCGGTTCACGATACTATAGTATTCACAAGTTCACAATTCGATTTTCTATATTCTATTTTACGCTTGATTAAATTTACATCAAGAAAATGCCCTCTCGTATACATCTTTAAATAAAAACGTCTGCTGCAATTAAAAGGAATTAAAGGTCTGAATTGTAAACAAAATGCTCCATTTTAGCTTTGCCATAAGTTAACGGAGTTAATTCGAAATAGTGTATCGTACCTGTAAAAAAATTATAACAAACCAAATTAAGAGGAGTTTCTCTGAGAACAGGGTATGGGCACGACATATGTTTGCACCACCTGGTGTTCAAAATATGCAATTGCATTAGATGGTGCAATAAGTAAGAACACATTATTTAACTTGACTCCCTTACTAAATAGACCCATAGATCCCAAACCGTCCATGCCAGAACATCACAGGGAAGGCTTTGTCTACTCTGAGGTGCTCTGAGATGGTCGAAATACAGTTTGCAGATATGAAATGAATTTCAATAGTACACTGACTGGAAAAAAATGTTATATAAAAATACTTCAAGAGATATTGTTTGATTTTAGCTAAAGATCTTAACAAGAGAGAATGAGGTAGCTTTTCATATATATACATATACGCGGGTTGGGGGTTGGGTTGGGGGGGGGGGGGGGGCGGGGGGGGGGGCGGGGGGGTTAGGTTCCAAGGAAAAAAGGTTGAGAGCAAACAGAATTTGAGAACATTTGATAGAATCTTACTTAACCATCCATAGGTTTTTGTCTTCAACAAGTCAGTTCATCGACTTTCTGCCCTGCTGTGCTTAAACAAAGTCAACAGAGAAAAGGTTTGCCAACTTTGATCAAAAACTTGGCTCACTCGCTCAGATCTTTGATCTTATCTTAATCAGACACCTTGGAAATTCCCCCCAAAATAAGAATGCCAAAAGTGAGCCAGGGCTTATTGTCTAGCATCAAAAGCTGACCTCAAAATCAAGTGCAGTCCCTTTTGTAAGCTGTTCTAGAAGCTGGAACATTTGGGAGGGGCCTCCACACTAATACGTATGTTTTGGATGTAATTTTTTTGGGTGTCCACAAAGTTTTGTAACATATTTGCGCATGTTTGCCTGCCTGTGAACCTGTCGAGCAAAAAACAGATGTGTTTATGAAGGGGTGGGGAAAAAGCTTTGATCCTTAAATCAGTACTGTCAGTCCACGCTGAAGCATGTAACTACGCAAACATGCCATCTGTTATCTAAGGTCGCTGATCCGAGACGGAATAAAATAAGGTGTGAACGAAAAAGGTAACAGTTTTCTTATACTGAAGCAACACAGAGAGTTTGGAGGCGATCCGACTTTCCAAAAGCAACCTTGGGACCAAACGCGAGGGTCCCGGCATCAACGCGAGCAGTGCAAATACGCCAGAGTACGAATTGAGGGTGCAGGTCTGGTCTTGCGTTCCGTCCGACTCCAGGTACGAGAAGCAAGGTTTAGCAGGTACAATGGCTCTCGAATGAGGGGGATTACGCTACAGCAGGCAGCCGGTGACTTATGAGGCATTAACGAGACTGAGAGTAACCAGTTCTTTAAACAATTGACAGTTGAAATGGGTGCAATTTATAAGCGGTTCATTCAGAGTAATGGAGGTAAATAAGCCTGTAATTCATCAGCAACACAATGAGGCAAACAAGAGAGTGACAGCAGTGAGAATGCACATAGGTGGATGAAGTGGGGTTAAAGAAGCCACGCCTTGAGAAAAAATGTGAGTTGAAAGCAGAGATTGGTGGAAATGTGCATTGCATTCCTCTATAAGTGGCCCTGCTTCTTTCTATTGAAGCGTGCAGAGTTTCTGCTCCTCAGTGTCGGCTGGACATTGTACCGAAATGCCTACACAGTGCAAAACAACACACAAGTCATAGAAATCTCCACTTCTAGAGTGTGGCGCTAGGGTGTGGCTCTGCATCACCTGCTTGTCCTTCTCTACGGCTCGGAGCGTGCTCTCCAGCTCATCCAGGTCTTGCCGCAGGCTGCAGCACTCCGACTCGAGCGAGAGATGCTGTGAGGCCAGGTGAACGCTGGCGTCCTCCTCCTGCTCGATGTGCAACTCTAGCTGTGCCACTCGAACCTCCAACTCACGCTTGGCTTGGGCCAGCTGTGCACAGCGCTGCTCGGCCTGCTGTAAAGCCTCTTGCTCCTAAGTGAGGAGAAAGAAGAGGAGGAGGAGGAGGTAGGGGGGAAGCAGGCAGGAGGTGAGGAGGTGGGAGAGGGGGAGGAGGAGGAGTTAAAGAGAAGGAGGAGGGAAATGAAGAGGGGGAGGTAAAACAATTTACAAAAAGGAGGATGTGGTGGAGGTAGCAGAGGAGAGAAAGGGAGGAGAGTAATTAGGAGGTGGTATAATAGAGTAGGAGCATATACAGAAGGGAGGAGAGACATTATGTGGATTTTGTTGTTCATGAAGAGGAGAAGGAGAAGAGAGAAAGGAGAAAGGCGAGGAGGGGTGGTGGTAGTAATAAGAGGTGGAGAGGCAGAAAGAACGGAGTGAAATGAGAAGGAGTTAGTGGTGGTATAAGTAGAGGAGTTAAGAAAAGTAAGGGAGGGAAAAAAGAAGAGGAGGTGGTGGAAGTAGAAGAGGAGCAGATGGTAAAAAAAAAGCAGGAGGGAAATGAGGTGGGTGTAGTGGTTAAAGAAAAGGAGGATCAGTAAAGGAGAAGGATGAGGGAAATTAAGAGGAGGTGGTGGATGAAGCCGAAGTGGAGGAAAAAAGAAGATAGGCTCAAGTAAGGAGGGGGAGGATGTAGTAAGAAGAGGAGGTGGCAGTAATAAGACAAGGAGGTGTAAGGCACAAAGAAAGGGGATGGGATGAGGTGTTGGGAGCAGTAGGAGTAGAAGGTAGGGCATACATGAGAAAAATTAAATTGTGGCAGAAACAGGAGAGGAGGAGGAGGTAATGAGAGGAGAGAAATGAGGAGGAGTAGGTTGTAGAAGAAGAGAGGGCGAAGGCAATAGAATGGAGGAGAGAAATGAGTGATATAACAAAGGGATTTGGAGGCAGAAGTCAAAATGAAGAGAAGGGATGGAGAAGAGGAGGTGTTGGTTAAAGAAGAGAGGGGGAGGTAGAATAGATGGAGGAGAGAAAGCAGGAACAGGTAGAATGAGAAAAAGTCAAGTAAAAACAGTGAAGTGAAGGTCAGAAAAGAGGAGCAAAGGACAAGGCATAAATAGAGGAAGAGAAGGAGGAGATAAAAAAGGAGGGGATGGATCATATAAACAGAGAAGAAAAGGAGAAAGTGGAAAATAGAAGGAAAAAGATAAGGCAGAAAGTAAGAAGTGGGAGAAAAATAGAAATTAAAGTGACCAGGGGGGAGAATTAAGCAGAAGAAATAAGAGATCATATTAAGTATTATTAATATGAGATATTAAGTATACAGTATATAAGTATACAGTGCTGTGCAAAAGTCTTAGGACACCATTTGACAGTGAATTGATCAATACTGATCAATAGCAGCCTCTGGTAGCTTCATCAGGATGGCAAGTCGACCCTCGTGCCGACTGAAGATGCTTAACGAGGAACCGTCTTTTTTTAAAAAAAAACAGTTAACTAAAATATGCTAAACTTCACACCTATTTAAATTCAAATAAAATTAATTTTTACAACAAAGCATTGTCTCAAAGCAGATTCGCCGTCATCATATTGGAAGAATACAAAATATATATATATATATATATATATATATATTTGGTATTTCACGGATCCGCCGCAGTACCAATGGTTGAAATAAAAAAAAAAACATCTTTTTTTTTTTTTAGCTTTTTCCGCACTCCGATGGAGAGCCAACAGTATTGTTCTGTTGATTAAATTTTTTTCCAGATTCACCTTAATTTAATTGTAGGTTAAATCAATTTTATTTAAAAAGAAAAATGTATTTTTATTTCTTCCTCCTTCCTTGGATTGATTCCACATAGTCCTCAAGAAATTGAAAAGTGCTGAAAAATAAAGATTAATTTTTATTTTTTTTCCTCCCTCCTCAGTAGATTCTTAAGTAGGGGCATTCGAGGAACAAGCAATTAAAAAAGTTTGGCCTTATCTTAAAAGGCCAGTCCAAAATTGAGCAAGCCTAGGGCGACAGTGGCAAGAAAAAACTCCCTGAAAGTAGAAGGAAGAAACCTTGAGAGGACCAAGACTCAATATGGGACCCGTCCTCCGTGGGTGGTCTAGATGTAATTTGTGACTACAGATTTGTAATGAAGATCTCTGGAATGAAAAGAATTATGGAGTAACAAGTCCAAGTTTGAATTTTTCGGGTCCAGTTGTCCTTTGCTAAAACAACAAATCCTATGGTGGTCTAAGACTTTTGCACAGTACTGCATATCAAACGTGTTTAATCCTTTTAATAATCCTTACACAGAGGCATGCTGATAATTAAACATTAGCGTGTCCTGACAGAACAAGAACACAATTAACTTAATCCAGTTTTGCAAAAGCGCCCTTCATGAAAACCGGATGCGGACGCTGGCTTTGTTTTCAAACCCTCCGAGCAGCAAGTGGCTTCCTGTAGATTGTATTAAACTTGTTTTTAAACAAGTTCTAATGTGGTTAGTCTCCTCAGCTTTGTGTCCCAAGACTGGAAATTACATTAAAGATTTTAACTAGAATCTTTAACTCCCTTTATAAAGCCTGTTAGACACAAAAGAAACCCTTTTATTACCAAAAATGCTTTAATAAACAAGGCAAAATTTAATGAACCCAGTATTTAGGGACATATTAAAACAGCCAGGAGCTGGTCTACAATATTTGTAGATTTTAAATAAAAATATGAAAACAAAATGAATCATTTTTAAATCGATATGCATGTACAGTACTGGATATAAACTGCTTACAAAAATTAGAGAATATTTTAAAGTTGAATATCCCCAGTTTTTTGTGAGTAGTATATATACGCATATACATTGATTTACCTGACCCAAAACCCTTTAAGCACTTCTGGGGGCACCGGAAGTCTTCAGTGATAGTACAAGATGCTCTTTGGAAAACTCTGAAGAATAATTATTATTATCATACCAAATAATAATAAATCCAGATTGTATCGTTTGTAATAAAAACACTATATAGAATTAATAAAAAACGCAAGATAAGAACATAAAAGCATTTTCACTAACGGTCCAAATATAGAGACAGATACTGAAAGTAGAGGTTCACATACTTTTGCCACTCACACTCACGTTTGTAAAACTGGAACCTTTTCCTCATAAATAAATGACGTATAATAAAAGTAGGAGTATATCTAGGGCAAAAATCCTATAAAAACAAAGCCTTCAAGCACCACAAGTCAATAAACACACACACACACACACACACACACACACACCTGCCGGTGTTGTATGGAGGTGCTAAAGTTATCCCAGTCCAGTTCCTCCTGGTCTGTTTCCACCTGCGATTCAAACGCTCCTGCTGCCTCTACTGAGAAACGAGTTGAAATCAAATCTTCGCTCTTTCTCTGACCGACAGCCTCCATTTCCCAGAACACATCTGTAGATGCAGTCTACAGGGTTACGTTTCAAAGTTTTGGCACCGAACGCCTCTTTAGGTCGTGCTTCGCACCCTTAGGACCTCAGTCCTCTCTGTTCAGGGTTTGCAGACAGAAGTGAAAGAAAACTTCTGTAACCCATGAGAGTTCGAGTTAATTAGCTTTCTTTCTGAGAACCAGATGGTGCCTCGACTACAGGATCCTTCGAAGACTAGTAGTGCAGCTTTGCAACACCCTAACCGCTCGAATTAATGTTAGATCATGGACAATAACGAAAGCCAAAAGACAAAGGCGCACTCTCTCACTCTCTCTAACTAAGAAAAGGCTATGGAGGATAAGATAAGCGTGTCTATGTCAGCATGCCAAAATGCCTCTACGCTATGCATGCTCTGAATGGAGAACAAAAAGGATATTGAGCATGTTTTTGAATGTAACCTCTTGTTTAAATGAAGTGCCAGACTAAACATGCTATATGTTGTTAGTTCTGGTCAGTAGGGTAAAGCAGGGTGAAATCTCACAAAAATTGAAGCACTTCATTAAGCAGGTTGTGTTACTTCTAGGAATTAAGACGGATTATTCGTTAGAAAATCATATACAAGACATTTAATTAACATCTTCAACCCAAGCACATCCACTAAGCATTTCAGATCCAACAAAGCAACCTATTTAATCCATCTTTCATAGTTCAGCTATGAAACTCCTCATGAAACTGAATATTACACCCACATGCACAACACAGACAACAAAGACCCACACACACCGAGCTCTCGTGTGCAGCCCCAAAATCGCCCTTTAACCCGAGATTTGCCTATAACAATAAAGCTATTTCCCAGCTGGAGATTTTCATTTTTTTATAATTTCCCCAAAGGTAAAGCTGACATATACTTGTAATTTTCCACCTGTGGACAATTAAAGGTTGTGGAATCGGAAGAGATTTTGGAAAAACCCTGTTTAGGAAAGTTTCCTGATAAACAACTTCAGTCTTATTCAAGATTTTTTTTATATTGTATAGTTCTTAGCCAAAGTGTTGCAAATCTTTTCAAGCTGTCTTATATTTGATTAGCAATAGCCTTTGAATGAGTAACAATTCAATAGTTTAATAGTTGTATGAGGGTTTTTGGGTGTTGGAGCTTTTATAAAGTGGGTTTTTTATTATTAGATTTGAACAAGAGAATGTAGCCCAGTTTATACAGTCATAGGTTAGAGAGAATATACAGGTAGTGTTGGGACAAAAGGGTACTACTTACAATAGGACAGGCTTTTTGCCTTACGAACACCATTTATGGCTTGGTACAAATAAGAAGTTGAAAGTCACACACAAAAAAGTCTCTAAACACATCGACTGAACAAGTCTGAAGTCCAGTCTAAATGTGCGCTAACAAGCAAGCACCAACCAGACCAGATTCTTACTCTCTGACTGCTTTTGATTGTGGATTCCCAGTGCTGATTGGCTGATCAGGAGTTTGGATGGCTATTAAATGGCGCTTGAATGTTAGATGTAAGTATGGGCCTGAATACTACTTTAAGTTTATGGATGGTTCCATAGGACTACATAAAACACACCTTAATGGTTCCCCATAGCTTGATTTCACTTTTTTTGTGGTTTTGTGTTAAACCTTTACGAGTTATGCCAAAACTATAAACTGAAGAACCCTATATAAAGTTTTGCTCTAGTAGAGGTTGAGGGGTCTGAACAGGACAGGGATCTGTATTAGTAAGTTCCAAAAACCATATGGGAAGGTGGCTTGCCATGTGTCATGTAATCCCTCTTGGCTTGTAACTTTCTGGTTCTCCTCTGGTTCTCCAGAGTTTCATGCTACACATGAGATGGCTCTGTGCTCATAATCAATAACTAACTACATTTTCTCTTTTCTCTCCAAGCTTAGGTTTTGGTACCAGTTCCAGCCTCTAACACTAAGAAGTTCCTTCACTTCAGGATTACTCTTCTGATTTCCATCAACAGAAACCAGTACGACCATGCCTGGGACCCACCAGAGGGTAGTAACTCTCTTCCTACTTCAGTTGACATGGGACAATGTTCCACCAAGGACCTTCCCGCTGAGGACTCAAGATCCTAAAGTGAATCTGTGTATCAGAAAAAAATATTGCGGAGATAGATATTTGTTCTGATATTCTATTCAATATTTTATTTTTCTGTTATTATTTACTTGGTATTACTATTACTAATTATTATTATATTTTATTGTACTATTAATATTACTATTATAAACTTCTTACAACTAACATCTGAGTCACCCAAGCAGTTCAGGTCCCTTTTTGAGTCTTGGTCCTCCCAAGGTTTCTTCCTCATAACGTAGGGAGTTTTTCCCTTCCACTGTCGACCTAGGCTTGCTCAATTCGGGACTGGTCTTATAAGATAATATAATATTGTAATTCTGATTTGGGACAATGCTCCATTGTAAAATGTGTTGACTTAACTCTATCCATACACGTTCTGAAAAAGTGGCAGTCACACACCCCTGTTAAAACGTTTGAATAGTTATCACTTCTAGATAGAACTATTTGCTTAATTACTTTATTAGACGTAATAAATTCATGGCTCAGAGGCAAATAACTGAAACTGAGCCTTCAACAATAAAACCCTCAATGTGGAACAATTCTATATTTCTCCCTTGCTGACTTAAAGAGCAGATGAGCCTCATTGTCAGTTATTGCCTTGGGAGACAGAAACTACAGGCAGCCCAGACCTTGTAAAATTTTCCATATGCTTAAGTGGAGCGTCTGGATGTCCCTGGAAAAGTGGTTTCCATTTATTTCCCGTTATCAATTAATGGCGGGTAAACAGCTTTTCTGCACATGATTTTTCAAAAAAGCATTCAAAAAAAGCTTGACTAGACTTAAGAGTTTGCATTAATCTGCTGAAAGAAAAATGGAAAATGCTGAAAATTTCTGACAAACCTGACAGACTTGATTTGATTTACTTTTAATTTAATCCCTTATTATTCATATATATTTTTTTTGTGATATATTTATGCGTTCAGAACTCAAAGTCTTTAATTACTCCTGAGCATCAAGACGTTCTCTTTTGCGTCATGCTGACCTGACCTGGCACGGACGTAATAAAGCACGGTTACTTAAACTCCAGGCCGTGGTGTGCATCATTAAAGAATAGTGAACAGGAAACAAACGAGGATCACACAACTCCCAATGAAGAGTAAAGCAGGAGAGCGCTTGGAAACACAGATCTTTTTCCAAGCACTCTGGAAATATTAGAATCAGCCAGGTCAGGCACTTGGTAGGAATCCTGAAATAACTACTTTGATGTCATATTTAACCATTGCTGCAGCAGAAATCGTGCTCCTGCATGTACTAATAAAACTACAAACCAATGGCTTAGATATTTCAACCTAGACTTAGCCCCTAAAATTCAAACAGAAGTCCCTAAAAGTGTGGAAAGCTGCTGAATATCTCAACGATAATGATTATAATTCTCACATATGTAGACCCACATTGCTTAAGGAGTCAATAAATGCCCGGGGATTCATATAAAGTCATAAAAGGTCCAAAACGACTGCCCGTAAAAGGTCTAGTAAACTTTCCACCTCACGCTGCTACATAGAATATAGTGGTATAGATTAGATTAGACCCCAAACCCTTCCACATCTGCCAGCGTCCCGGGTTGTGCGCTGTCTTCAGCCCACCCAGTTTTTGGTAAGGGTTAGGTCAGAGGGCCATGAGAAAATCTTGATTTTATGGTACATTGCCATTTTTGAACAGATTTTGACGTTAAATTTAAATCATCATGTAGTAGAAGACCCAAGCCAGTTGTAGCTTTTTAGCAATGGCAGAGACATTTTAATTTAAGGCCACCTGATACTCCATGAAGCCATGTGTCCTAACAACATTTCCAGACCTTTGGAGGTAAATCAGCCCCTCGTGATCACAGAACCTCCACCAGAAACACACAGTGAATGGGAACCAGTTTATATAGTTATAGGTCAGAACGTATATACAGTACAGGTACTGGAGGTACAAACAAATGAGTACTATTTATAATAGGACACATATATTTATTGAGATTTTACCATTGCCATTACCATTTACAACTTGACACGTTTAACGAGACTTCCAGAAAAAGTCTCTAAGCACATCAGCGCTGAGCTAACCACCGCCTCTGCTCGTGGGGCAGCACTGATTGGCTGCAATGCCCAGAGTTCAAACATAAATTTGTATATCCTTTTAGCATTTATTACATTTTAAGACCTCACTTGTTAGGATGCACTCAGGAACAAAGATTAAAGGTTGAATACGTTCGGCTCCACTACATCCCAGTTATGGTTACGGTAAAATAGCTTCCAAAAACAATGAGGTGAAATTGCTGAGTGCAACAGAGACCGAGTGTAATTCTGGAGGATCTGCTAACGCAATCAGAAGAAAAAATATTGACGTATTGGTCCGGACCGTTCCAACTAAGGCTGGCAATGCAGCTGCTCTGTCTGCCTCATTCCTAAATACAGATGTCTGTCCATACCTGTCATATTTCAACCCAACTAGGTAAGTCAGAAATAGCTATTGCTGCTTCGCCTGCCATTCATCCACAGCTCTGCAGTAAGAGTGGAGAAGGCACTATATTTACTTTATACACTTTCTGCACCTACAACACTAATTCTTTATTTAACACATACATAAGACACCCCTATATAGACCACTAAGTGGTTAAAAGTTTCTCCAAGGTGGCAACAGTTGCACCTTGGCACAACCAGGAGTCGAACTTTCAGATAAGTAACCCAGAGCAGCCACTGCATGAATACAAATCTTAAATCAGAGTCATTTGTGGTACAGGTTAGTCGCCATTTAGTGATGGGACTCCTTTAAAACTACACATTTTTGAAGCTTAAAAAAAACAGAAGGAAGAAAAACCAAACATTTCATCCAGCTGTTCATCAAACATCTCAAAAAAACCAGCCAAACATCATAAACGTCACAATGGTAAAATCCATATGGACTTACAGAACGCATCCTAACAAAAACCTCATTCTTCTCCATGCTGAGCTCAGCGTTCTGCTCCTCCAGCTGGCGAACTCTGGACAGTAACCGGTCGCTCTGCTCGATGGCTTTCTTCAGCTCTTCCCGCTCTCTCATATCTATATGCAGAGGATTAATCTTTGAGACGAAGGGATCCAAATTTGCTCAAACTCTCTCTGCGCTCACTTCAGACTAGCCACCCCTCCACCTCCTGCTTGCCCTCTTGGTTCTGGGGCCTCTTGGAAAACCTTCTTCCACCGATACTCTTAAGCTACAATAACTCATGTGCATCAAATAGCAATAAGAGAAGCTCAGAGGTTCAATCTACGCTTGGGCTTGGAAAAAAGAGACGATAGCCATAATAAACAGCCACTGACAGTGCAAAAGTAGAAAAAGGGGAGCTGTTAAAGTAATCCGGTATTACTCATAATGACACGTAATATGTGCTAAATGGAAAGAGAAACATCTCTCTGGCATTGCTGAACGTCTCTGGACAAAAAGTCCTTCTGTCACTTCCCTTAATGATCACACTGACAGCATTTAGCAGCTCATATCCAGAGCGACTCAAAACTGAGCTAAGGATTAAGATCCCTGCTCGAATGCGAGCCTTCATCACAGAGTAACCATGTAGGTCACAAGCCAAAACAGTTTCCTCATTAGCTGATGCTTCATTCAAATCTTAGATGTGGGATAACACTCATTTATTTAAGTCACTAAAAGTCACTACAAAAAACTCGATCCAATTTGGTTAAAAAATGTCAAGTCAAATCATATCAAGTCAAGCAAGTCAAATAAATTCAAGTCAAGTCAAATCAAGTTAAGTCAAATAAAGTCAAGTCAAATCAAGTCAAATAAAGTCAAGTTAAGTTAAATTAAGTCAAGTCAAGTAAAATGAATTCAAGTTAAGTCAAATCAAGTTAAATAAAGTCAAGTCAAGTTAAGTTAAATAAAGTAAAGTCAAGTCAAATAAAGTCAAGTCAAGTTAAATAAATTCAAGTCAAGTTAAGTTAAATAAAGTTAAGTCAAATAAAGTCAAGCCAAGTCAAGTGAAATCAAGTCAAATCAAGTCAAATAAATTCAAGTCAAGTTAAGTTAAATAAAGTCAAGTCAAGTCAAATAAAGTCAAGTAAAGTCAAATAAATTCAAGTCAAGTTAAGTTAAATAAAGTCAAGTCAAGTCAAATAAACTCAAGTCAAGGCAAATGAAATGTATTTATTTAGTGCTTTTTACAACAGAGCATTGTCTCAAAGAATATTTACAAACATTTAGGTTCAATTCCCTAACTAAGAAAGCCTGAGGCAACAGTGAAAAGGAAAAACTCCCCAAGCGTTACAGGGAAGAAACCTTGGGAAGCCAAGACTTAAACAGGGGCAGTCCAGATGTTAAATGTAAGAGTTATTAATCCAAGTTACCAAATTATCAGCTTCACAATAGACGTTTAAATAAACAGAACTTAAAATGATCATTTAAAAGACAACACATTTGCTATAAATTATATTGCATATAAATGCTATAAATTAAAATATAATAGTACATATGCTAAAATGGAAAAGACAAAATACAAAATACTAGAGAGCATAATAAAGAATATAGGATATAAGTATATAAGATAGTAGTATAAATAAATGAAATATTGTATGATGTTGGGGCAAGGTAGGACGTTTCCCATAGAGAACAATGCCACTGTGCTTCCACTATCTGCATTTTGGTAGCAGGATCTAACAATAAAGCTTACGGATATCTTTTGACCAATAGCTATGCTTAAAAACAGACCAGGCATGAAGATACTAAGTTAAGTGTGCTGTATTGACTGAAGAAGATAAGCCAAATCTTTTTGACCCCAAAAAACATTTGGTGTGGATTACGTTCCACACTGGAAAGCACCATTCCCATTTTTAATGTTTTCAAGATACTGATATGCGAGTTCTGACTTTCATCCAAGACTTCAAACTGATTTGATAGTGACATCTTTATGCTCTGTGAAATTGTGTTGCCAAGTTATGCGAGATGTCAAAGACGTGACAGCTGCAGACTTTTTATCTGAGAAATGATCCCCAGTCGGTCTCACCTCCCTCAAAGCCAGCCAATCGTACCTGAATGAGATGCTGAACATATGTTTAGATAAGCTGCATGTGTCATGTGTGTACTTATGGGGGTACTTTTTAGCAGTGGGTACTTATTACTACTGGTTGGGATTGCCCACAATGCTCCAGTCCAGCAGTAATGACAAAATCAAAACACAGAAAAGTCCCAATACAGAGCTGACCATTTAATGGTACATTATAAATGAATAACCTACAATATTATTTAGGTAAACCTAGTGTAACAGTGGAAAGGAGAAACCCATTAAGAGAAAGAAACTTTGGTTGGGCCAAAACTCAAAAAGGGACCCAACATGTAATTCAACTATGTTTTTAAATGAATATGTTTATAGTAATAGTTGAAATAAACAGAAGCTAAATAAATATTAACACATAGAACATAAAGAATATAAAAATTAACTGCCATTTTAGAAAAAAATTACTATAGAACTACAGTATATTCATTCATTCATTCATTATTTTCCGCTTAATCCACACGGGGTATCGGGCCAGTCAGTGCCCACCCGGCAACTCCGGGCGCAAGCGCAGGAACAACCCTAGATGGCACGCCAATCCCTCGTAGTGCGCACACACTAAGCGTCACTTTAGAGACAACGATTCACCTAACACGCAGGTCTTTGGACTGTTGGAGGAAACCGGAGTACTCGGAGTAAACCCACGCAGACACGGGGAGGACATGCAGACTCCACACAGAAAGGACCCAG
>JAVSBV010115514.1:0-35144 GCA_033117975.1 Parotocinclus spilosoma
TTTTGCGTTTTTTTTTTTTTTTTTTTTTTTTTTGACGGATAAAAGCCGTCGCCTTGCATCGGATATCAGTTCCAGTCTGCTGTTTGGGCAGACCAAGCAAACGGGGGGGAAAATGGCTGCAATCTTGTCGACGTGCATCTGCGTTTTGTTAACGTCCCATCTGGTGAGTAGCCTTGGTGAGTCCGTGGACGGCTTGCTCTTAAGCCCCGGTTTCCCTCCCGGGTGCGCTTTGCTTACCCCGTGTCCTTCCCCGCAGGTCAGCTCGTCCGGTGTGTTTGAGCTCAAGGTGCAGTCGTTGAGCAGCGCGCACGGCCTGTGCCCGAACCGAGAGGACTGCCGCATCTTTTTCCGCGCGTGCCTCAAACACTCGCAGGACGTCATCCTGCCCGAACCGCCCTGCACCTACGGGATGGGGCTCACCGACATCTTCAGTGCCGACCCGAGCTCCATTTCCAGCAGCGCTCCTATCAAAGTTCCCTTCAAATTCAAGTGGCCGGTGAGTGTCTAAAGTGCCTCGGTCCGTGCGTAACGCCGGATGTTTTGATCGATGTAAACTTTATTCTACGTTTAGGAGGTTCGATTCCACTCATCCATGCAACATCTCTGTTCTTCTCTCGCAGGGGACATTTTCGTTGATCCTCGAAGCATGGCACGCCGAGTCCCCGTCCAACCAATCCACAGGTAGGTCTAAAACCAGTTTACACACCAGCCCTTGTGTTGCGTTTCAACCCGGGCGCGAGTTGCAGGGTCAATGACCGCTTTGCTCGGCACGTTTCAGAGAACCAAAACAACCTGATCACGCGCCTGGCTATCAAAAGAAGCCTGGCCGTCGGGGAGAACTCGTCCCAGGACGCGCGAGTGGAAGAGCAGAGCGAGCTGCGCTACTCCTATCACGTCATGTGCGACGAGTTTTACTACGGCGAGAGCTGCTCGCATTTCTGCCACCCCAGGGACGATCCCTTCGGCCACTACACCTGTGACTCCTCCGGGAACAAAATGTGTTTAGCCGGATGGACAGGAGACTACTGTTCTACAGGTAAGTGTTGTTGTTTTTAGTCCTAAGATTAGAGCTTACTATAAAGAAGAGCATCCATATAGGGTTCAGCTTTAAAAAGTGCTGTTAAAACACACACACAAACACACACACACACACACAGAGCACCAGGTTGAAGATGAACGAGCCCCGGTGCAATGGACCCAAAGAGCCTGGTTTAACAGTAACACACAGTGGATCCTAATGTGCTTTGCCTTGCGTGAAAAAGGCGGCACGTGTTTCTTTTGTGTGAGCCCCAGCTGCCTAGTTTAGTACTTAACAAATACTTGATGTGCCCTAGCTTTGGGATAGGGGCGCGCGGGTTTGTGTGTGTGTGTGTGTTAGAGCGCTGAGGAGCTGGCAAGCCTCATTCTAATTTGCCCCTTTTTTCCGCCTGTCATTCTCACAGCCATCTGCTCGTCTGGCTGCAGCGAGGAACACGGGTACTGCGAGACCCCCGGTGAGTGCAAGTGTCGCATGGGGTGGCAGGGCCCCCTCTGCGACGAGTGCCAGTCCCACCCCGGGTGCAAGCATGGCACTTGTGCCGAGCCGTGGCAGTGCCATTGCTTGGAGGGCTGGGGCGGCCTGTTGTGCACCGAAGATCTGAACTTCTGCACCAACCACAAGCCGTGCAAGAACGACGCCACTTGCACCAACACGGGTCAGGGCAGCTATACCTGCACCTGCAAGCCCGGCTTCAGTGGCACCAACTGCGAGACCGAGGTCAACGAGTGCGACAGCAACCCGTGCAAGAATGGCGGCAGCTGTAACGTAAGTCTTCTTTCTGGCCTCGCGAGGTGCGAGACGCGTTTCGTTTAATTTGCGCCGCTGGAGTGGCTTTGCTCATGTTTTTTCCTCCTTCCTCGTAGGACTTGGTGAACGACTACTCGTGTACGTGCCCTCAAGGTTTCTATGGTAAGAACTGTGAGGTGAGTGCCATGACCTGTGCCGACGGGCCTTGTTTCAATGGGGGAACCTGCGTGGAGATGACGGCGGGGAGCTACTCCTGCCGATGCCCGGCCGGCTACATGGGCTCCAACTGTGAGAAGAAAATCGACCGTTGCAGCAGCAGTCCCTGTGCCAACGGTAGGAATCTTTTAGAATAACACTTTTTAAAGTAAATCAGGTTTCTCTGTAAATCTTATCAGCACAGTTTGAGTGATGCTGTTCTGGCAGTCTTTAGCTGTCACCGTCTTGGTGCCTGCTATGCAGATTTTGTTTTGACATGACTGTACCAGCCACAGCAAGAATGGGATAGTAGAGACGCCGGTTGGCTGTTTGTACTGATATGAAGAGCGAGATAGGAGTCCCTTAGAGTCTTGGTGCAAAAAAAAAAACAAAAAAAAAACAAACAAAAAAAACCCACATTCCCATGTGCTTGAAGTATTTTTGCCTGAACGTCTTTGTGCATGCTGGGACGCTTTGCAAACCTACTGATTTGGCACAGCCAGTGACTATTCTGGTTCAGTTAACTCACTCCTGCAGACACACGGCAACAATGCATATTTACATTAAAAGTAATCGGATACTCCAACATAACCAGTGACAACAACCCTAGTTATTGCTTTGTTCATGCACACCCTGCCCAACGTAGGTCCAGTAGGTCGCCGGTCCAGTCCATAGCGACGTAGAACGTGACTTGGGTAGATTTTGTTTTCAGCGTTTGACCTTTTCCCTTCCTCCCTTTCAAGGTGGCCACTGCCTCGACCTGGGCCACAGCCTGATCTGCCGGTGCCCGCCGGGCTTCACGGGGCCGCGTTGTGACACGAACGTCGACGAGTGCGCTCGCAACCCGTGCCGCAACGCGGGCACGTGCGTCGACGGCGTCAACGGCTACACGTGCAAGTGCACGCTGGGCTTCACGGGCAAGGACTGCGGCGTGCGCGCCGACGCTTGCGGCTTCGTGTCCTGCAAGAACGGCGGGACCTGCTACACCCACTTCAGCGGACCCGTGTGCCAGTGCCCGCCGGGTTTCATGGGGCAGCGCTGCGAGTACAGCCAGCCCGAAGCTCGGGCCCAGGACGGCTTCCCCATCGCCCTGGCCATCTCCTTTGCCCTGGGCCTCATCACGCTCACCCTGGTCCTGTGCGCCGCCGTCATCCTGCTCAAGCAGATGAGGCACGACGAAAAGGGCTTGGGCGCGTCCGTGCGAAACGACCTCGACCCCATCAACAACCGGTGCTCGGTCATCTCGAACGCGCAGCTCAGCTACAAGGAGAAAGAAGCCTTCCTCATCCCCGGGGGCCCGTACAAGGTGTCCAACAAGGACGCGGCGCTCAGCTCCGCCATCATCGATACGCTGTGCAGCGACAAGACCAACAACAAGAGGAAAATGGTCGACTACAATTGGGCCGGAGATGAGAAGCTCAGCAAGGATAAGCTCGACTTGTAAATATACTCACCTTCTCTCTCTAGAAGCCTGACCGCGTTTTAGATTCACAACTAAACTGGCACGGCGAGATCTGGATCTGACCTGTGTGTTTTGTTTGCTTCCTTTTTTTCTTCCTCTCAGCAAAAACGCCGAGTCTTGCATCCTGGTGCCTGAGCTGAGTTTCAATAAAGAAGATCTCTATCATCCCGTCTACATTAGTCCAGAACAGATCGACACGCAGTGCGTTTTTGCAACTGAGGTAAGCCTCGCGCTTCCGAAAGTCCTTCCCGAAATTCCGAAGTATTCCTAAGCTTTTCTTATTTGTCATACAGAAATAACAGATTAACAACTTTACCTTTTGTCCTCCACCAGGTTTAACAGTATTGGCTGATCTGGAGTACCACAAACCTCCCCAGCAGGCTTTTTTTTTTGGGGCCTGATCATGTTTATGTTTTTTTTTAAGGACAATTGAAGAGAGGATATGTAGAGATCTATTATATTATATTGACATATTTAATATTTATTAATGCTGCTCACACGAAAGGACTACTTTTTAAGGCGGACGTGTTTTTTGACGGCGATATTTGCACTACTTTTTTTTTTTTTTACCTTCTTAATCCAATGCCGATACACCTATATTTTCTTATACACACACAAAGGCGCAAAGCAAACGCAAACTCGGCGGAACGGTCCCTTAATCAGAAAAAAGGCAGGACCTTTTGCCACCTTACTGTGAAACCAATCTAGAGTGTGCTTTATACCAAACGAGGCCTTGCGTCTGTGTCAATCAGAGCTAAGCTAAAGACAACGGAGCCGAACAATCCTTGATTGTGGAATACGGTGTGAACAAATCAAGCAAGGAGGATCTGTCAGCTAGAAGCAACAGACTGGTTCTGCTGCTGCGGGCCGTGTGAACGCCGGTCATGGGAAACGTGAGCTGAAACGCAGGATTCATTACACAACTCTTCTAACGCTTCCGAGACTGAGGGAAAGTTCAGAACCCATCGCTCAAAGCTGCTCAAACAGGTGCCTGATCTTTATCGGGACAAACCACCAGCGAAGCTCCCACAGCTTTACGTGCTAAACTGCTGAACGTTTCACAGAGCCATCCACTTCGCAGCAATAATCGGGGGACATTTTTAAGGGGCGCGTAAATCACCCCCGCTGTCACTAAGGTCTGCGTTCCCATGACTTGAAAGAAGCGTTTCTGTTACGGCTGATCGAGCCCTCGAGATTTTCTTCTGCATCAGGGTCTGTCTCTGTAAAACGTGTCTTCAGAGAGCCGAAACCTCGTCGGAGGAACACAAGAGCGGCCTTTATTTTTCGACTTCATACCAAATATACCATTTCGTCCTGTAGCTGTGTTCTATTGAGAAAAATGTTAATTTAACGATGCAATGTTGTACTATTTAATTTGTAAATAATTTGTATTTATGGATAATGTTATGTCTGTATATATGTCAATGTTATGTGCTTATCGTCACAGAAATATCTATATTTTTCTTAGAATAAATCAGAAAAGCTATACTCGTACCTTGGTTTCTTCTTCGTTTTCTTTTCTGTTAAACGATGAAAACATTGTCGTCTGATTCTACCCAGGGCCTTTATCAAAAGCAGGCTACTATAGCTGTGGTAAAAAAGGACATCTTGTCCTCGATTGCTGGGCAGAACTACATTTCCCATAGTGCCCCAGTATCGTTCCAAAAGCCCGAGCTGGTTCAGGCAGCGTGGATTTTGTGGATTAATGGACGTGCTCAAAATGATATGTTTCGGAGTTCTAACCATAAAATCGACCAAAAAAAACCGAACGTAATGTAATTAAAACACATTATTCAGTGCTTCGGTTCTTTATTTCTCATCATGGAGGATTAACGCCCAATATAGTGTTAAATCACAGCCTTATTTTTATGCACAGTCGTGCCCCAGCGACTCAGTTGAGGTCTTTCGGGAGGGGCGTTTGTGCAGATTAGCGTCCAAGAATCATTTGAGTTTCAAAGAAAATCTTTTTTATTAATGATGTACTGAATTGGTTTTAAACCGGCACTAACACGGTGAAGAAAGCGAAACCGCGGAGTCACAACATGGTTCGATGTGATTTTTTTTTTTGCGAGCTTCTGTTTTAAACTTTCCCTTTTCGCTGTCGCTCTGGGCCTTACGCAACACGCCTAAAGTCACCAATATTCAGGTCAGAGCTGGCAGAGCCCGATTTACACCCTCTCCCGGACAGAGACGTTATTGATGGCGTTCACGCTCGGATCACCTGCCATTTCTAAACCTGTCTTTCCTGCACACAAGTCAAATCTGTGATGGGGAGCATCGGTTTTCTCCTGGGAGCGTGAAAATGCGAGGCCTGCAGAGCCCGGCACCTGTCTCTCCTGCCTGCTCGGACACAGCGCCCAGCTCAGAGGCTGAACACGGCCTCCGGAACAAACCTCACAGCCCCTTTTCTTCTAAGCCATAAATTCCAGGGAAAGGGAAGTGAGGGCTTGTAGGGAGATTCAGACCGTAAGTACGGTAAACATCACGTGGGCCGAACGTAAACGGCGCAACCTTACGAGATTTATCAGTGATTTATGTTGTCACATCGCTTCATAAAAAGGCTAATTAATCTTTAGTAAGTCTGCACTATGGACGAGAGCGGCCACGTCGAGCAGCGCCCAACGGGCTAACGCTCACAAGTACAAAAGGTTAATCGCGTCGGCTCTCGCGCCGTGGAAACGGAGCAACAAAAAAAAACCACACGAAAGCACCAATTAGACTCCTGCGAGATAAAGACCGTTCTGGTATTTCCTGTCCTTCCTTTCAGTTTCTCCTAAGCTCTCGTCAGCGCTCTCCTGCACACAGCTTAATCGCTTCTCCTCTTTTTGGGGCGCGCTCGTGCTTTGAAACGCCCTGTGTCCGAAAAGGAAAAGGTGGACTTTGGAAACCGGATAAGCCCAGGAACTGTACCTTCGTCTGAAAACTGCAGTTTCATAATTCAACCGCTTCTTTCACGATGGGTGGTCTTGGTACGCCAGGTGTGAGCGAGCTAACGGACGCCTGCCTACACCTGCTCGAACCCCAGTCCGTAAGAACCGGAGTCCCAGAGTCAGCTGGGATGGTGAACGGGACAGGGGTTATCTGAGCAAAAACAGGATGTGCCCATGTATCAGGGAGTGGCCAAAACACAAAGCTGCAGCACAAGCGCTGTGAGCATCCTGTTTAGCTTGTGAGGAGACGTTTTAAATGGACAGTCTTCAGAATGGACGGGGCTTCCTCTGTCTGATTACTCGATGCCGCTGCCGCTAAAGTTCAGACCTTAATGGATCACGTGGCCCAGGGCCCCGCTAAAATCCGTTTCAGACACTACATTTCCCATGATGACCCACCGCTTTTTCAAACGCTCGAGCGGCTAAAGTTTCAGACAGAGTCCGTTTTCTTCATGGATTAACGTGGACTAGACAAACATTTGCTTTCACAGCTTTAAGTTTTGGCCACTTATGACTGTATAACCTATCAAAAGTACACAAAAATTTGGCTAAATTAATTATTGTGAGCAGTATATATATATATATATATATATATATATATATATATATATGGACCAGCAAAGGCATTACTTATGTTACAAATAAAAATGCATGCAATTTGTTTCTTATCCATGCCAGAGTAATGTCCACTTTCATGTAAAAAACACCTAATCTATTTAGAATTTAGGACAATCGTGCCCCATGATTGATTGGCAAGCAGAGAGTCTTGTTACAAAGACAATAATAGGACTTTAGAACCATCATAAACTCTTCTGTGGATACTTCCGATACTCAGGAACACACAAAGGCCAATCCTGTTGCACTTTCACTAATGTGCAGACCCTAAACTTTTAAAGTACATGGTTCATGTACCTTTCACCCATCATCCAACACCTTTAATTTGTAAATTACAGTGAGATCCTGTAGCAGTGCCTTCCAGTTCCAGTTCCAGTTCCTGCTCAAGTTCCACCTTTCATACACCAGTGAACTGAACCTGAGGAGAAACTACTGATCCCATCATGCATTTAGCCACGTGCTCCTCACATGATTGGTCTAGAACACAAGACGCCATTTTGTGAGCAACTTTGCTCTTGGCCTGCGTTTTGGCATCACTCCATATAAACTTCAGACTCAGGTAGGATGTTTTGATAAGGCTGCTGAAGGGATCTGTGTGTCCGTATTGTTAAGAACGGCGACAGTATTGTATGGGAAATCAAAGTATTTATCCAACACTTGCCTCAGGTGAAACTGCGAGGACGGACTGAAGGATTTGGGCCCTGAGTTTGGGGTTGTACAGGGCTATCCTGATACCTCCAGGGTTTGTTTATGAGCAACATTGAGCGCCCAGGATTTAAACGTTGGACAGCAAACACAAGCATCATGGTTTATGCTCAAACGATTGCTCGTCACATCATGTAATGTCCTTATTAACCATATTTCTTTCACTTTCCTTTCGTTTTGTCCTAGTTGATCTTCAGTCTGACCTTTCTGAGCTTGCTTTTGTTTATTACACTCTCAATGGCAGTGTTTAGAAAGCATGTGGTCGGTTTATACTGCCATTTCTTTTGTCGAATATAGTCTATTTCAGTTATTGTTTTATTTCTTATAGTTTCATCTTCTTAGTGTATTGTCACAGTTTTTCCCGCAAAACCCAATACACAACCTAGATTCACCAAACCAAATTTTAGAAAACCAAACTACCACCACCAAACAGTTCAAACAGAGCTCAAAACCAAACAGATCAGGCCTCGAGTCAATCGAAATGCAAAGCAGCACTGAACACGTTACACACGACCCCGAGAAAAGAAAAACACACAACGATCAGATCGGGACGCTGTAGAAACGATCTTTGTCCCCAAAGGAAAATGCATCTTCAAAACAAAACTTCTGCTCCTGTTTAGCAAAAATGAGTCACTGGGTACTGTGGTTAAAAAAATACAAATTTTTCATACGCAAAGAAATACATTACAAACAACACAAGGCTGTTTCTATTCATAATGAAACTTCACCAACCTTCTTGTACTGGTTATATTGGTTTGCGGTGCTCAATTTTGCGTAATTGTGGTTCAGTTTTGCTCCCTGTGCTTACCATTACACAACCCGAGTGCATCAACGGAGCAAAATGGCTTTTACTGGGTAAAAATGTTTGCAAGTTTTGTCTTACTAGGTGAGAAGTGCTTTAGGTTCAGACGACATGGTTTAGTGGAGAATAACTGTAATGCCCTTTATGGTCCAAAGTATTGGGACACACTTCTTAATCATTGAATTCAGGGGTTAGTAGCCAGCCCCAGTGCACAAAGCAAAGGTCTAGCACAATGCACAGTTGGGTGGGTCTGACTGTCCCTGACTGAGCCCTGACCTCAACCCTAACGAACACCTTTGGGTAAATCGTGAAGCAGTGACCTCACAAACACTCTTCAGCCTGAATACTCACAGACACAGTCCAAAATCTTGGAGTGGAAGCTGTTAAAAGGGGACCAGCTCCTGTGAATGCCTGTGATTTGGAATGGGTTGTGATTAGACTTCCTGTAGGTATCTGTGACCACTTGCTCTTTCTACAACAGATAAGCTTATTATTTCCTGTCCTGATTAAACTAAAGCGTTCCATGCTGTGATACACAACTTATAAATGAATGGGCAGCACTGGGGTTCGGTGGGGCAGCACCACCGCCTCACAGCAAGAAGGTCCCGAGTTCAATCCCAGGGTGGGGCGGCCTGGTTCCTTTCTGTGTGGAGTCTGTATGTCCTCTCAGTGTCTGCGTGGGTTTACTCCGGGTACTCCGGTTTCCTCCCACAGTCCAAAGACATGTATGTTAGGTTAATTGATGACTCTAAAGTGGCATTGACTTGTTTGTCTATATATATGACTAGTCTTGAGATGAACTTGTGTATGGATATAACCTGGATGGCCACTGATGCCGATAGCAACGTTAAAGAAGCCAATTAAACAAACAACCAAACTTCTAAATGAATAAAAAATGTACAAACGGCGTCTTCCTACTTCGGGTGACTTTTTGAGCGTACGTTCATTCAGCGCTGTAGAGTAACGTTAAACGTACAGTCGGTGATTCATGTGGATTGAGAGTCAAGCTCTAGACAGCAGTGAAACAAGGCTTACGCAACATGTGCATGCAAATACCAGTGAAACTTAAACAGCATAGTAAGTAAGCCATATCATAACCACACACACACACATACTTGTAGAGTGACATTATTGTCAAAGTCTGATGCTGTGAATATTCACTGTGGGAGGGTGTTCCAATGAAATAGATTTTGATTGCCGATACATTTGGCACAGTTACTGGAAAAGCCAGGCATGACCGATTTCACAAATGCTTGCACAGCTTTATTGCCACAAATCCACAAGTTGGTCAGAATCTGCAGCAGTTCGGCGAAGCCACGGGTGCAAACCCCGAACCCTTTACAACGAGTCGTGGCCATGCATTTCCGGAAGCGGAGGCTCAGCTTGAATCGTTTCTCAAAACGAGACGAACATGTCACTCAATTCTCTTACATCATGACTCAAAACTCTCGAACGCGTATACAGGGATTTCCCAGACTGCATCAGTTGAAACACGGCTGTTGCAAAGAAACGCGGTGGTCGAATCGGTTCAATTTGAACCTCTTCGTTGTTCCATTATCCCGTTCCTCCTCCTTCTAGCAACACAAACCTCTTCCTCGGCGGCACGGCCCCATTTCAGCTTTAGAACATCACCGTGAACTCGGTTAGCTTCATTTTGTTATGAAATCTAAAACAAATTCCTTTTTCATTTCCACTTGGCCGTGAAACGTGCAAGCGGTTTTCTCCGGTGCAGCGTCTAATCCATGTCTGATTCACTTCCATTTCTTCAGTCACTGTGTTGGTTATGGAGCAGCGTAAAGAGAAGCTCTGAAGCGTTACGGCGTTTGAGCGTGGAGCGACATGTGACCAGCTCTGTTTACTCTGTACGTGTTTCCAATGTGGTCTGCATTTTGCTACGGAACAGAAAAGTACAAAGGAACGCAAATAATGTAGTAATAACAGACAGATCGGCTTTGGTGCTGATCCTGGGAACTGGGTTAGACCGACATGTCTCATCCACTGTGTCACCATTGAGACCTAAGTAGACGTACTGGTGTTGGGATCGTCGAGCATGACGTTTGGACCCTCTTGTTAAATGGAATGCTTTGACGATGATCCAATTGATAAACTCTAACCAACGAGTAGTGGTCTAAAGCACTATCACACCACCTCAGGAACCCAGTGCTGACTCCTGGCTGGGCTGAGAGTCACATGTAGACCCATTGGGGATTGGGGATGGTCCCTTGCCCAGCTCTGCACTGGACTCGGGTACCACCCAGGATCATTTAGTTAGATCGGTTACATCCCCTGACCAGGAAAAAGACGGGATTTAGGGGATGATTTGGTAACCAAATTTCCGCCCATGCTGAATGAAAAATTCCCGTTTGTAATAAATATAAATGAACAGAGTGGCTACAAAAATGGAAACCAAAATCCGAGGCCGGACGAAGAAGTGCTGAAAGTAAAAGTACACAATAAATTGTGTAGAGATTTCTTTTCTGTACCGCAGCTGATTGGACTTAATGTTCTCCCAGATATTAGTCATATTATTATATTTTATTAAAAAATGTGTATGTGTTCTCTCATTTAAACAATTACTATAAATAATTAGGTACCATCGTTTCATCCTTATAACATCTAAGCCGTCGGAGCAGGTCAGGTTCATTTTTAAATCTTAAACCTCTTCCTTATAATGTTTCAGGAGTTTTTCCTTGCCGCTGTCACCCTGTTTGCTCGACTGGGGATTGGCCTTGGATATTGGAGATTGCTCTTATATTGTAATGAGACAATGCTCCGTTGTCCAGATTCCTATACACTTTTACGTTCCTCTGCATTTCTGTTGTTGTTCTGCGTAGACATGAGAACGTTTACCCATTGCTACGGTTTGTGCTGTGCCTGAGCATGATTGTCCACCTTCCTCGGCGTGTTCTGTCCTTTACATCTCCTTAACAGCTTTTAAAACGGAAACCAAAACGCACGCACCGTGCATGCACACCCGAACGCACAGATGGGCACGAGCATGTCAAGAATGAGGTTCTTCTCGCTGTTCACAGCTTTTGATTCTTATCGTCTGCACGGCCTGATCTGTAAACACTTTACCTTTAACCCTAATGGGATGTTGGTTCAGCACACATTCCCCACGCTTTCTGTGGAAGAACGGCTCAGTGGAATTTCAGCATCAGGGCGCATAAGGTAGCAAGCTGGTGCAGGTGCTTGTGAGGTACTACTCTGCTGTGAAAACTAAGCACGCGGCAAATACACACACTAACCGGCCACTTTATTAGGAACGGTTACTTGTTGGACCGCAAATGTCATCATGGCAGCAAGCTTGTGCATGTGCATGTGCAAGGGCATCTCTTGATGTAGCGCACGCTCAACCTTGAGGCAGATGGGCTACAGCAGCCGAAGATCACCCCAGGTACCAGTAGTGTCAGCCAAGACCAGGCAACTAAGACTAACATCTCATTTTTTGCCTATAAACAGTTCAAGGTTGCTGGTGGTGTAATGGTGCGCTGGATTTTCTCGGCACACTTTGGGTCCCTTGTTACCAACATATAAGCAGCACAGCCTAGCTGAGTATTGTTGCTGACCATGTGCCTTTATGAGCACAGTGTACCTAACGTAACGCTTCGAGGTGTGCAGCGACTGCACGATGCTGGCATGATAATATGGACCAGAATCTCGGAGGAATGTTTCCAGTACTTTGATGAGGCTATAAAAAAAATAAGGCCGCTCTGAATGCACAAGGGGTCCAACCTGGTATGAGCATGGTGTATCTTATAAAGCGGATGGTGAGTAGTTTTGGAATCATGACTACTAAACAGATATGCAGCTGAGTAACTTAACTTAACTCAACAGCAGAAAAGCATGAAGGAAAAAAAACGACAAGCTATTAAATCGCTCATTGGCTTCTGCCTGTGCTGCATCTGTTTACGATTTAAAAGTTATATAGCGTTGCTATCTAGAAGAGAAGTTTGCCCGTGATTCCTGTTCTGTTGGCTTCCTGTTTTTGATGTATTTATAAGACGTGACATGGGAAGGGAAATGAACCTTATTCTGGCACACTCATCACTCCTCTGTCCCCTTGTTTTTTTTGTTTTTTGTTGTCTTTTTTTTAGGGGAAACAAAGAACCTTCTAGACCTCACACAAACACGTTCCCAGCACATGTTTAGAGTATAGCCGTAGGAGATTTGAGGGGTTTTTTTTCCCTTGCAACGGAAATTCTCACTCAGTTTCTGATGAGACCGTGGTAGTCGGTGATTAGGACCGTGAAGAAGGAGCTGTTCCAAAGGTCAGGATCAGATACCACCCTCTACCGCTTCAACTGCTGTCGCCCCACATGTCAAAGGTTGGAACAACTAGGAAGTGGCCGACATAAATAGATACCTGAGTGAGCGATCCTACAGAGGGGATGTGGAGAGAGAGAGAGAGAGAGAGAGCAAAGGGGATGTGGGGGAGGGTGAAAACAAACCAAAAAATCCCACGTGAGGCACAGAGTCAACAAAACTCGTTTGAAAAGAAAACAATCAGGTCGCCCTACACGTTTTTTTTTTTTGTTGTAAATAGAGGTGCACTAACTTTCCAACCATAGAGCTGAGGTATGCGTGATTATGTTTGGTCTCGTGGAAGAAGCCAAAGGCTGCCAGTTCTGGATTTCCTTTTAATTCCACGAACATTGCATGCTCAGCGTAATGTAAGATTGATTTGAGTCTAGTTGATTTGAGTTTACACTGGAAATGTATACGTTTGAGCTTGCACACACCTCAGAAAATCCAAAAGACTCATCACCCAATGGTTCCTCCACCCTGCATGACATTCATTTACTGGGAACTCCTATGTAGCTTTATATCACCATTGCGTCCGTTATTGACCAACATTTAGTGCATATTTAGGTAATTTAGCAGATGCCAGGGGTGTTTCTAAACCGTATTGAGAAGCACACAGTATTTAAAGGGACACAGCTGTACCCAAACTGCATGCCGGTCAGTCACAGGGGCACCGCTGTGCAAAAACACAAGGCTCTTAAGCTGCAGTAAATAAATTGTGATTGTGTTGTGAAAGAGAAATGAAGAACAGACGAACAAAGAGCCGTGATCCATCATTGCCTTATCTGCAGTGTGACTAATTTTCTGTTAAATACTTCCTAAATGTTACTCAAGAAAGAATACTAGAGAAACGGACTGACTGGAAGCGATCAAGCTTTCGGAAAAGTGCTGGGGGCCTTGTGGGAAACTTCACGGGAACAAATTTGCGGGCTGTGTTCTGTAGTCGCTTGACGTTTGAACGTAGGGATTTTAGTGGAGGCATTGCAACCTTTTAAAAAAAAAGGTCCCATGCCCAAGTAAAGAGGGCCTGGTGATGGTATAGCCAGACCCATATCCCAACAGATCCATTCTTAGTGAAACAATTGTCGGTTAAGAACCTTGCAAAGTTCGAGAAGTTCGATTTGAACCCTGGATCTTCCAGTCTGGAAGATTACTGCATAAAGGACAGCTTGGCTTCTCATACGGATTCGCTTTAGGGGGTAAAATCTGGAAGGGTTAGGGCTGAGAAAGCTGAACTCCCTTCTCCTCCTCCTCCTCCTCCACAGCTTCTATTCTCAGCTATCTGTCAATGTGATCGAGGCCTTGGATGGATGAGGCTGTAAATCAGTGTGTGCGAGCGGACCTTAATGCAGTGTTGAGCTTCCCACTGCCCCCTTATGCCCTTTGAGGCATGCATAGTTATGGGCTGTCATTCCCTTTCTGTCTTTGGGTGTTTGTTTCACATGTGGATATGGACAGACATGCATGTGCTGCATAATTCTTACCATGTTTTGGAGCGTCCCGGTGTTAGGTTTGAGGAAATCCTTGTGGAACCGAGTTGAGAAGTGAGAATTTTCCAGGGGCTGCACACTGTGACGACATCAGAGGTGTGCTTTTACTTGTTTTCGAAAATTAATACAAATAAAGCGACGTAACGAATGGTTTAATGATACCAGCAAGGAAGTGACGACGTGTGAGGTGAAGACAGGGCTTCGGAGGTTACCCAGAGAGTCCCTGGTTTACTACAAGTGGATGGTCCCACCAGCCGGTAAACTGCTCCCCTCTCGACCCCTGGCAGCGTGGGAAAGGGCGGACAGGGAGCCGGCGTGACCGAAGGCATTAACGCAGATGACTCTAGCAGACCTGACCGAACACCTGTCCCCATCCTCTCTCTCCGCTAGACAGAACAGATCCTGTCCCACACCCATCCCGTTGACTGGGGCTGTTTTGGTGTAACCAGAGCCCGTCTCAGAACGTGGCAGAACGTGACAAGAGGGCATTAATCAGATGCCAGTCAGCCAAGTCATCAGGAACATGAACGACGCAAGACGAGAGCAGATCCATCCAACAACTGGCCCAAGATGTTTTGTCTAAACGTGTATTTAGTTGGTCCTCGAGGTTTTTAATTCATGAATTGAAATGGTAGGATGATTGGATCGCTAAATAGGAACCTGACGTCAGCAACAGGATGCTCATGAACATTTGTTATAACTGAGCAGCTGATCATGATTCACTGAGGTAGATGTTTGGTTTCACTCTCCGTATCAATCACATTTTCTTTTGCAAAACTCCCCACTAAAAGAGAGAGAGAGAGAGAGAGAGACAGACAGACAGAGACAGACAGAGACAGACAGACAGAGAGAGAGAGAGAGACAGAGAGACATACAACATGAGAGACACCGACAGAGAGAGACATACAGAGAGAGACATACAGAGACAGAGAGAGAGAGACAGAGAGAGAGACAGACAGACAGACAGAGAGAGAGAGAGACAGAGAGAGAGAGAGGGACAGACAGACAGAGAGAGAGAGACACACACAGAGAGACATACAACATGAGAGACACAGAGAGAGACAGTATGAGAGAGAGACACACAGACAGACAGTATGAGAGAGAGAGAGAGAGAGAGAGAGAGAGAGACAGAGACACAGACAGACAGCGTGTAAGAGACAGAGAGAGACACCGTGTGAGAGTGAGAGAGAGACAGACAGACAGTATGAGAGAGAGACATACAGAGAGACAGACAGTGTGTATGTGTGTGAGAGAGGGAAAGAGAGAGACAGAGAGACAGACAGTATGAGAGAGAGTGAGAGAGAGAGACAGAGAGACAGGCAGTATGAGAGAGAGTGAGAGAGACACAGAGAGACAGACAGTGTGTGTGAGAGACAGAGAGTGGGCGGCCCACAGACCATCCACCATGCTGTACAGCTATTTTAGCAGGGTGCCACTGGGAAAGATTAATGAGTTGTTCTTATATAAACAGCCCTATCCTGCACACTGTGGTCCTCCCAGGAGGAAAAAGGAAGGAAACCCGTTTCATGTTTAAAGAACAGGGTTAGAGATAAGCATCTACTGCACTGACGTCGATGATTTTCCCGAATGTGATGACTTGCTTGGCACCACTATTAAAACAGGCACTGTTACATTGTTAGAACTTAATTATTCAAAAAAAATCCCCCGTCAAGTGTTTTCTGATGAGGTCCGATGACAAGAATTGCTTTGATGCACCGAGATAGTGTTTGTGATGGGGATTCGTTCTGAGAAACCCATTGTTGGTTGAATGTGACATAAAACAGAGAGTTTAATATATAATAGTGTCGTCCACCGATGCTTAGAACACTACCGTATATCTACAGTTTGGAAACCTACCTACTCTAATGTAGTCCAAATTCACTCAAGCAGCAAGAGAGGGCTACTGCTCAGACTTAAAACTTCTGTACGGTCATGGCTTTCCGAAATAAGGCACGTCTACTGTACTTGGGTGAGAGGGGAAGCGTCTAGAAGCGGCTGTTCCCATAAACATGAAAGACTCTGCAGAGTGTCAAAACGTTCTCATAGTGATGGCCCAAAGCTCTCCTGAGGTGTGACTGGGAAGTGTGCCTACACTTCAAAGAGTCTGCACCGTGGGACAGGGTGACTCTTCTCGAATGCTGTCCCATAATAGAGCCTCGTACTCTATAACACGTAATGCCTTATGTTATTATTGTTATATTATATTATATATGCTAAAGAGAATGTAAAGATTTAACCTTTAGATCTAACCTAAAGATTTCTCTCAACCACCAGAAATGTCTTAAATGTCTAATACAGTACAGATGAACACATCTGAGTCCAAGTCCGTTCATCTGAGTCATCGAATTACATCTGAGTCCATTCTGACTTCCTCAACTTAAGTCAGCTGATTCATGACTCAGAAAACTCGCCATTAGATAACGGAAGGTTTGCTCTGTTAAACAAATCAGGAATCAGGGCCTAACTACCTGAATAAGCAATTAACACAGGAATTTGTTCGTAAACTCCGATCCGCGTACGTCCCATTTTCAGTTAAAAGGCAGATTTAGATTTCCTGTTATAAACTCTGATCATTTTTAAGACCTTTTCTGTTGACGTTGATCGGATGGATGTTATGTGCATACCTGTACTGTTAAATTCTTTTTATTAAACTTTCCGTACCGTACCGTACCGTACTGTACGTTTACAAACGCCTCACGGCCCGGATGATCTCCCTTTCATCGCTGCTCGTTCGTCGCCCGTCTAGTGTTAATTAAGTACCAGACACAGAACCAGGTAGTTTTGATGCACGAATTCCCTAAACGGTTGTTCCGCAAAATTCACGCCAGTCCGCGAAAAAGCCCTCTGAGTAACCCATGAGGAAATGCGTTCGAGTCCGTTTTTTGCAACGCTTGCCCTGTTCTCTAAACTGACCCAGGCGTTTGGATTTCCCCAAAGCACGGGGCGAGTATGAATGAAACGTGACGCGACGCGATTTCGACAGGCCGGGAGCAGAGTAAAGGCCGGGCGGTGTGCTGGCCGTCAGCACTCTACTGCTAATGCTCACACGCTCGCACGACGGCCTATGAAAGGCAGCAGAGTGGAGGGACCTCCTGTTCGCTTCGCGAGATCAAAGCCTCCGTTCTCTTTCCCAGGCTAACACGTTACATTTATAGAGGAAAGGGTAATCACCTGGAAGGGCCCCAGTTCATAAAGATGGGTCGGCGGAACAAGGGGGAGGAGATCTTATTTGAGTTTCAGTATGGCTTCATTTGCAACTAAGGTCTTCCTTTGCCGTGCTGGGAGAACTTTCCTCGTGTTTCTGCTGTGTTTTACAGAAATGCCTATTAGCTATCCGGGCGAACCAGTCCGATCCAGTAGCCAACATAAACCCACCGGTTTCTGTGTGAGAAAACCATTTTCTAGTGCAATTTAGGTGCCACCAAGACTCGCTTGTCTGCTCTCAGCTAGGAGCGGCACCCGGGGCGATCTTCTGCTGTTGTAGCTCGTCTGCTCCAAGGTTCAACTTGAAGACCAGAGATCCTGCCCATGTGCGATATTTTCTCTTCTTCCTCACCCCAGAGACGGTGCTGTGCGTGAAAATCCAAGCAGTTTCTGAAATACTTCAGACCAGACCAGCCCGTCTAGCACCAACAACCATGCCATGTTCGACGTCCCTTAGATCACCTTTCTTCCCCATTTGGAATCGTTATTTGAGATTTAGAAGCTCCGTTCGATCCTGTCTATGTGCGGTGAGTTGCCGCTACGTGATTGGCTGATTACAGAGCCGTGAACAGGTGTACCTATTATTGTGGCCGGTCCTAACGAGTAGCTGTTTTAAAGTAGTATTTTTCGAAAATCGTCCTATGACACAGCTGGCCTGCTGAAGAACTTCCTATCATTTGTCAGCGTTTGACATTTATTTTGGAGTACAAACTGCTTTCGTGTTGTACTCTGCGTATGGGAACCAGTGACGTGCTTTATTAGTAAACATTGCTCGGTGTCGCAGACATAGCCATGTAGGCGATGATGATGATCTCACCGACTGTTGCCACATTGCTGAAAAGTTGCTGGGAATCCAACAGGGTTCTCTGAGATGAATCTAAATATTTGTCGCTTCTCCTACACGAATAGCAGAAGTATAAAACCGGCTCTTCTGTTATTGCTGCATTAGTGCTGCTGTTACTCAGCCGGTTTTATATAGCCAGTCATTAATGTCATGTTTATCTTAATAGTGATAAAGAGGGGGTTTTACCAAGGGGAAATGAATGCATGTAAGATAAACTGCGTCTTTCAGGAAAACGCTTAAAAAATTCAGACTTCCTAAACATCCTAAACAAAACACGCAAGAAGGTCCCGGGTTCGATCCCAGGGTGGGGCGGCCTGGGTCCTTTCTGTGTGGAGTCTGCATGTCCTTCCCGTGTCTGCGCGGGTTTACTCTGGGTTCTCGGGTTTCCTCCCACAGTCCAAAGACATGCGTTAATTGGTGTTTTTAAAGTGGCCCTTTGTATGACTGTATGTGTGTGCCCTACGACGGATTGGCGCCCCGTCTAGGGTTGTTCCTGCCCTTGTGCCCAGAGTTGCCGGGTGGGCACCGGCTGACCCGTGACCCTGTGTGGATTAAGCAGAAGATAATGGATGGATGAAGATGAGCAGAAAAGCGAATAAAAAGTCAAGTAAAGAGAAAGTGATATATTCATGGGGGTGAATTCAGCTGGACCAGAGTGCCCCCATGTTGTGTTCAGTAGAGTGTGTTGACACCCAAGAGTGTCAGAACACACCGACAGTGACGGGGCACGGACAGGACCAGCAGTTCTTGCGGGATCCTCTTCAGGTTCGAGGGGTGAATACGATCCCCAGGCAATCACGTGTCCTTTTTGGATCGATGGCCTTCAGCGGGATGAAGGAACTCTGTTCCGAACGTGAAGACGTCTCGGTCAAAGCTGACGGTGTCATAACGGCTCAGGTGATCTCGGCGATCCCGCCTCATTTCTCGCCCGCAGACGTTCCAGGTCACTCCTGGCTAATGAAGCCGTGTCTGGCGTGGAATCGGACGCGTTTCGTTTCCTCCAGTAACAGGATCTCGGATGATGGATGAGCTCGAGGGTCCATATCTCTGCCGGATGCGAACACCGGGCATGATGGAGATGTACGACGCCCAGGGCGGCGCGTGACGGGGCCTGGAAAAGGGAGAATGAATCATGGGAAACGGAGGAAACGAAACGAGTGAGCCAGAGGAAGCTCGGCCAGGTCTGAGAGACCTGCAGCAGCAGGAGGGAGTCCCAGGAGACGGGAGATGGATCAGATGTCTAACAGAAAGCAGGGCATTACCCCTGAGGACCGGGATAAAGCTTTTCTATCATGCACAAGCTCCTGCTGACAAGGTCAAACCTCCACCGGGGAACGGGGAACAGTCACCACAGCTGGGTTTGGGTTCTGTTTTTGTTTGTGAGAGAACGAATGCAGGAGAAGATCTTCAGAGCGTACAGAGCAGGGACGTACGCCCACCACACCAGCCGGTTTACTTACACCCTCATCGACCCCCATTTTGCCCCGGTAGAGATCCAACCAGGTCTGGTGACCGTGGAGAAACCATTTGGAAACCAGATTGAAACCATTTGGGACATTTTAAAAAAGGTCCACTGTGCTTACAAAGGGGTGCGCATGGTCAGCAACAATACTCTCTATACTCTGTGGGCTTTAAACTATGCTTGGTGGGCATTAAGGGGCTCGAAGCGCGCCAAGAAAATGCCCCACCTAACACCAGGGCAGGGCGGAGCCGTGGTTACACGTCTCTCACTCCAAATTCACCCAGGAATCGAGACACATCGGAGACACCAGGTGGCGTTTTTCATGCGAAGTGAAGCCTCAGCAGCCTGTTGTAGCCCGTCCGCTTCAAGGTTGGGTGCGTCATGCATTCGGAGACGCCCTTCTGCGCACCGGGGGCGTACCGAGCGTTTTCGGGTTGGCGTTACCTTTCTGACCTCACTAGATTTTTTGTTTTTTTTGTTTTTAAACTGTTCTCTTGTATAAAATGTTTTTTTTTTTTGTTTTTTTTTTAACAGAGATGGCGCTATGGAGGTAAATCCGGTGCAGTTTTCAAAGTCGCCAAAATAAATCGTCCCCTACGTCTAAAATCTGTTCTTGCACTGTTATATTATGATGGATGTTTTTTGTTAGGTCTGAATCAAGCCAATCTTAGTGACTCTCGGGATGTCGGTTGCCAGATATTTGCAAAGGAAGCAGCATTGGTGTGGGTTCGCTACTGGAACTCATGGTTTATTCAGCCCTTACGCTCACCTACTGCCTGGTTGCTGCTCTACAGGAAGGCCCGTCGTCAGGGCCCGTCATCAGGGCCCGTCATCAGGGCCCGTCGTCAGGGCCCGTCGTCAGGTCCCGTCCGGGGTCTCAGAGCTAAATGAGTTACGAGGTGTTGAACATTTGGCAGACGGCTCCCCACGGCCTCATCGGGCCCTTTCTCTGGCACGTCTCAATTAGCTGCTTGGTTGCTTTTTTATCTGCTATTATGCTGGAAAATAAAACAGCGAGTCCTACGGGGAGGCCAGGAACTCAAGAACCGTCCCTCAAAGGAACAGAACGGTACCGAGAACCACCCTGGAGGAACAGGAACTACAGGTAAGAGGGTCGGATCATGTACGGACCCAGCAGGAACCTCCTTAAGTGTGAGTAGAGGATTAACCCAGTTTTAAAATGAAACCTATACTGGGATTTTCTTCTTTCTTTTCTTCTTAATTCTTTCTTTTTTTCCTTTTCCTTCTTTCTCCCTTTCTTTATTTCTTTCTCTTCCTTTCTTTCTTTGTTTCTTTCGTTCTTTCTCACTTTATTTTTCTTTAGTTCTCATCACTGTTTATTCTTTTCCCTTCCCTTCCCTTTTCTTTCTTTCTTTCTTTCTTTTGTTCTTTTATTCTTTCTTTTTCTCCCTTTCCTTCTCAATCACTTTATATCTTTCCTTTTTGTTTATTTTTTGCTTTCTTTCTTTTCTTCTTTCTCCCTTTCTTCCTTTGTTGCTTTGGTTCTTTCATTCTTTCTTTTTTTCTTCATTAGTTTTCATTACTGTTCATTATTTCTTTACTATCTCTCTTTTTTTCCCACTTTCCTTCTTCTTAGTTTATCCCTTTCCTTTGTTTCTTTTTTGTCTTTCTTTTGGTCTTTAGTTTTTCGTATTTTTTTTCCCTTTTCATCCTTTTCACGTTCTTTCCTTTCTTTTTCTCTTTCTTTTTTGCAATTTTTGTTTCTTTTTTCTCACTTACTTTCCTACTTTCTTTGCTTTTTTCTGTCTTTCTTACTTGTTTTCTTTATTAAGTCTTCATCACTTGTCATTATTTCTTTCCCCCTTTTCTTTCTTTCTTTCTTTCTAACTTTTCTTCACTTTTCTTTCCTTAATTTATTTTTTTATTCTTTTGTTCTTTAGTTTTTTGTTATTTTTTCCTTTATCACTGTCTATCATTCCTTTCTTTTTTCTCTTTCTTTCTTGCTCTTTTTGTTTGTTTGTTTCTTTTGTTTCTCGCTTTCTTTCTTTCTTTCTTTCTTTCTTCATTTCTTTCTTCTTCTTTTTCTGTTTTTCTTTCTTTCTTTCTCACTTTTCAGCTTTCCTTTTTGTTTATGTATTGCTTTCTTTCTTTTCTTCTTTCTCTCTTTCTTTCTTTTTTGCCTTTGTTCTTTCCTTTCTTTTTCTCCTTACTATTTTCTTACTTTCTTTCCTTTTTTGTGTCTTTCTTTCTTTTTTTTCTTTCTTTTGTTCTTTTGTTTTTCGTTATTTTTTTCCCTTTCCATCTTTATCACTTTTTATCGATCCTTTCTTTTTTCTCATTCTCATTGTTGGTCTTTTTGTTTGTTTTTTTCTTCTGTTTCTCACTTTCTATCTTAATGTCTTGCTTTCTTACATTCTATCTTTCTTTCTTTCTTTCTTTCTTTTTCGCTTTCTCTCGTGTTTTTTTTTAGTTTTCATCTCTGTTCTTCCTTTTATTCCCTTTTTCCTTTTTTTTTCTCTGTTTTTGCAGGGCTGAATGTCGGATGTAGATAAAGGTCGACCCCATATTAATATGAAAGCTAAATCGGGTTCCAAAGCGGCTGAATCCTGTTTATTTTACAGATCGTTCATTAGCAGCGCTCGTTATCAGAAAGGCTCGTTATCAGAAAGGCTCGTTATCGAATTAAGACTAATCGCCTTTTAATTTAAGACGAGGCTTAGTGACTGAATAATCACAAGAATATAAATGTTGAACTATTAGAAAACCGATAATATCCACCCACCTCCAGGAAATGATAAGATATAATTACACAATAAATATCGAAATCTAAACACTCACCTCACCGGCTGCACCCAACCAAGAGGGAATGAGCCCAGCTGAAGAAACACGGCTTTCCAAAACCAGATCTTGCAGTATCACCCTTTGATCTCTGTAAAGCTTTAAGCAGGTGAAGGGTTTTTTTTTGGACAGGAGGTTTGGATGTTCCACTCTGGAGCAGGAGATCTGCTAATTAAACGTGATAAACGCTGGATTTTTAAACACCTGGACGTTTTGGCTGTACAAACAGCACCGAGGTAACGACTATAATAAACGAGCCTTCACAGAAGAACCTACTTAAGCAGGTGCAAACCCAAACTGGTACCTAAATGCGGAGTCGAAACGGGTCGGGTGTGGGACATCGTCCCCCTGCACCAAAAAAAACAAAGTAAAGTCAAAACCAAAAAGTGCTGCTGCTCTTAATCTAATAATGACTGATCTACATATCATACACTCAGGAAACTATTGATCTATTAATCAATCAATCGTCTGTTTATCAATCTATTGATCGAGTTTTCGATCCTTTCTTTAATTTCTTTACCTTTTTTATTTATTTTATAGAAAAATATTTAAATAACAAAGAATTTATTGCATTTTTTTTGTCAGCTTGTTTTCCTTCCTTCTTTCCGTTCTTTTCTTTCCATTCTTTATTTTATTTCTTTGTTTTTACTAATCTTTTTCTTTAATTTTTTTCTCATATTTCTTCCTTTTTCTTATTTAAATCACTTCTCATCACCAGTCCTTCTTTCTTTCTCTTTCTTTCTTTCTTTCCTTTTTTCTTACTTTTTCTCTTTCTTTATTCTCATTTTCTTTTTTTCTTCCTTTCTTTCTTTTTTTCTAATTTTCCTACTTTCTTTCTTTCTTTCTTTTTTTCTTTCTTTTTTTCTTTCTTTTCTTACTTTTTCATTCTATTTATTTTTCATCATGTTTTTGCATTCTTTCTAATTTAATTTCTTTTTCTCCTCCTTTTTTTCTTTCTTTCTTTCTTTCTTTCTTTCTTTCTTTCTTTCTTTCTTTTTTTCTCATTTTTCTTCTTTCTCTCATTTCTTTATTTTTTCTTTCTATTCATATTTCATAATTTTTCTTGAAATCTTTCTAATCTTATTTCTTTTTCTTCTAATTTCTTTCTTTTTTTCTCTTTCTTTTCTTTCTTTTTTTGTCTCTATTATAAGACAATAAATCCGCTTATTGAATTACTATCTGTCTCCCAGTCCATTCACTGCTCATCTACACCCTATAGCCAAAAGTCTGTGGACACCCCAACCTTTAAATCCCAAACATTCACTGTTCATCTACACCCTATAGCCAAAAGTCTGTGGACACCCCAACCTTTAAATCCCAAACATTCACTGCTCATCTACACCCTATAGCCAAAAGTCTGTGGACACCCCAACCTTTAAATCCCAAACATTCACTGCTGCAGCAACCTTTAGTTAAAATGATGAATAAACAGAGAAGGAGTAAAACTCCAGCCCAGCTCCTCCATCTCTGCAGCTTTCTAATTTCTAATTTTTCTCCACACTTCTCTTTTAAACCAACAATTTCCTCCCGGTTCGTCCTGAAAAGTCGCTGTGACAGGAAGCAGCTAATTTGCAGCTGCGCTCATCAATAATCATTTTGGCACCAATATTATCCAGATTGATTGAATCTCACCATTCCCCGATAACGCTCGGAGAAATGATGTCCCATCAAAACCAGCCGGTAAAGCCGATGATGGATTCATTCAGCAACCTTTTATCTTTTTTCTTGTTTTTTTTTTATTTAAATGAGCATGATTTGCGCCCTTCGGGCCAGACGCTCGGTTCCTGTACGTTAGCTGTTAGGCTAATGTGTGTCTGATGGGAGGGGAAAAAAAAGCTCGGGTGATAAGAGGGAAACTTTAAATGAGATTGTTTACAGATCCAATAAACTAAAGGCAAAACGTTCCAGTGATTTATTAGGGGTTCCTCCTAAAGAGCAAAGTCTATTTTCTTTTCTAATTTAAAGTTAGCGCACTTTTAGATCGCCTTCCAAAAACTAATTAATTGCACACATTAATCTAACTCAAAAACTGGCTATGGACGAAACACCGCTCTAATCCGGGGGCACCCCAGGTCCGCTTTCTCTATCCCAGAGCAAATTAGCCGCCACCTGAAACAAGAGACTGGACTGGGAACCACCGATGGGAACCAATGGGGAGGGTGGGGTTGGGTTGTGGGGGGGGTGATTTTAATTTAGTTTTTCTTGGTTGCATTCTTACTCATCACCAGGGTTTTTTATTTATTTCCTTCTTTCTTTCTATCTCTCTTTTTGTCTTTTTTTATTTTCCTCCTTTTCTCTTTATCTCTTTCTTTCTTTTTCTTTTTTCTTCTTACTTTCTTCTGTTCTCCTTTTCTTTTTTTATTCTCATTTCCTTTTTTCTTTTCCTTCTTTCCCTTTCTTTCTTTTTTCTTTCTTTCTTTTCTTCTTTTCCATCCCTCTTTCTTTCTTTTTTCTTCCTTTTTTTCTCCTTTTTTCCTTTTTCTTTTTTCTTTTTTCCTTCTTACTTTTTTCGTTATTTTCTTTCTTTCTTTCATTCTTTCTTTCTTTTTTTCTCCTTTTTCTTCTTTTTTTCCCTCATTTTCTTTCCTTCCTTCTTTCTTTCTTTCTTTTCCTTTTTTTATTCTCATTTCTTTTTTCTTTTCCTTCTTTCCCTTTCTTTTTTCTTTCTTTCTTTCTTTCTTTCTTCTTTCTTTTATTCTCCTTTTTCTTTTTTCTTTTTTTCCTTCTTTCTTTTTTTCCTTATTTTCTTTCATTCTTTCTTTCTTTTTTTCTCCTTTTTCTTCTTCTTTTTTTCCTCATTTTCTTTCCTTCCTTCTTTCTTTCTTCCTTTCTTTCTTTCTTTCTTTCTTTCTTTCTTTCTTTCTTCCTTTCTTTCTTTCTTTCTTTCTTTCTTTTTTTCCTCATTTACTTACTTTCTTTCCTCCTCTCTGTTTTTTTCTTTTACGTTTTTCTTTCTGTTTTTTTTTCTTTGTTCCTTTTTTATTTTACTTTTGTTTTTCTTTCTTTTCATTTCTCTTTTTTCTCTTTATCTTTTTTCTTCTGTTTTTTTCTTCTTTCTTTTTTGTTCTTTTTTTCTCCCTTTCATTCTTTCTTTTATTCTTCTTTCTTTATTTTTTTCCTCATTTTGTTTCTTTCTTTCTTTCCTTATTTTTTTCTTTTTTCTCCTTTTTGTTCTTCATTTTTTACTCATTTTGTTTGTTTCTTTCTTTCTTTCTTTCTTTTCACTTCTCTTTTTTCTCTTTATCTTTCTTTATTTCTCTCTATGATTGCTTTTCCTCGCTAAAGCTGCAGCCCAAAGGAAAAAGTTTTAAATCTGAATTTAGATGTTACTTTGTCCCGGGGGTCGTTGATTAGTAACTAATTGTTTGGGTAAATCTGCTCCTAAAACACAGACTTATTAAAGAATAAGAATCAAACCCAATTTCTTTACTTTTACATTTGAAGTTGTATATATCTATATATTAATATTTACATTTATATTTATATTTTTATTTATATTTTTATATTTATCTTTTTTATTTTTATATTTATATTTTTATATATTTATATTTTTATATTTATCTTTTTATATATTTTTATTTATATTTATATATATATATATATATATATATATATATTTATATCTATTCCCATTTTATTTTATTTTATAAAGAATCTTTTGGCCCCTAAATTAAGAGATGGACTCGACAGTGTCTCTCTTTGTTTACTTGATGTTTATAAAAGCACGGCACTCGTTGGTACAAAGATCACGAGGAAGCCTGATCACCAGGTCCAGGAATAGCTCGTGCATCTCGAAAACCTTTTTTATTTCAGTTGCCATTGGCAACAGAAACTTCGTCTGCTTAACACAGCGTGCAATAAAGTTTTCACAGTCAAGTGAGAGAGAGAAGCTCTGTAATCTCCTGCTGCTACTGATATAAACACACACACACACACACACACACACACACACACAAAGCTGCTGCTGCTGGAAAGTATGTGAACCCTCCAGGTGTCCAAATACATATGAGTAAAAACAGTAACGGGTTTAAAATAAAACTTATCAAAATAGATCAAGAGAAATTTAAAGAATAATGATTAAAAAATAATAACAAAAATGATAAAATGTAATCATTTTAATCTGAATAATTTATAATAATAATTTATAATCTTAATAATGAATATTCGAGAATAGTAATTACATATTGATATTAATAATTAATTAATATTGCTATTCATTAAACTATTCATTAAAACAATTAATACTTTACTAATAATTAATATTTTATACATTTATATTAAATCTCGAATGTTAATTATTATGAATTAATAATAATGTATAAAATATGAATTCTGAGTAAAGTATTAATTATTATAATGAATAGTTAGCAATATTCATTAATTATTCATATCAATAAGTAATTACTTTGTCATAATCTATTGATAATTTAAGTAATTCTTTAAATATGAGGTAATATGATGTTAGCAATGATACAAATAATTAGTAATATGAATTGTAGTTCATATTAATAATAAAAAGATATAACAATTAAATATGAATTTAATAATCATGCAGTTTATACAAATAAATATTAATTAATGGGAAATTATGAGGTATTAATATGAAAAATTATTTATTACTTGATACTTATTAAATAAATTAACTGAATGTGAATTCATGTTTAAATATGAATTATTAATTTTGGTCATTAATTTATAATAATGTAAGAATAATTTAAGAATATTAAACATTTTAATCGAAATATTATACTAGGTCATTTATTTATTGAGAAAAACTTTGCACATCAATTTTGCACATCTGTCGGTGGAGAAAGTTTGTGAACTTTTTGAGTGTTTATTATAGATTTTAATATTTTTATATATATATATATATATATAAATGATCATTAAAATTCCTCACTCAAAAATCATCAAACTTTTCCTGAGAATCACGTTTTATTATTTACAGCCACTAAACATCGCAGGCAGAATTATTTTATTCTTTAGAATTATTTCCGTGTAACTCAGCTACTGTTTGATGTCAAAAATATTGAAATCAGATAAAACAACAGATTTGGCAACAACAAGATCAAAAGGCTTAGATACGATACGTTTATTTTAATTATTAATCCTGTCATTTCAAACTTTCCTCGACCTTTAAACATTTCGAATCCGTTTTTATAAAGATTATAATCTCAGAGCACCGTTATGAACTGATCAAGTCTAGGGCCACAGTGGCAAAGAAAAAGTTCCTAAATTCCTAAAACTTAAGAGTTGGAGAAACCAGAGTAAAATAAAAGTGTATCTGAGCAGTTTGGGTAGAAAAGCTAATTATAGGTAAGAATTAACCTAAATAATTAGAGGGGTAACGACGTTCTCTATATAATGTTTATTATTATCTAGATTCGATTATTTACTCTTGGATAAAAGGAAGGTTTTTGATTAATATTTTAGATTTTTAATTGTAAGCAATGAAGGGAAATGCTTACAGAAACTTTCTTTCTTTCTTTCTTTCTTTCTTTTTTTCCTCCTTTTTTCTCTCTTTCTTTCCTTTTTTCTTTCTTTCCTTCTTTCTTTCTTTCTTACTTACTTTTCTCCTTTTCGTTTTTTCTTTTTTTCCTCTTTTTCTTTCTTACTTTCTTGTTTTTTTCATTCTTTCCTTCTTTGTTTCTTTTTTTTCTTCCTTCTTTATTCTGTTCTCATTTTCTTTTCTTCTTTCTTTCTTTCTTTTTTTTTCTTCCTTATTTACTCTTTTCTCATTTTCTTTTCTTTTTTTGTTCTTTCTTTCTTTCTTTCCTCCTTTCTTTCTTTCTTTCATTATTTCTTTCTTTCTTTTTCTTTCTTTCTTTCTTTCTTACTTTTCTCCTTTTCATTTTTTTCCCTCATTTTCTTTCTTTCTTTCTTGTTTTTTTCTTTCTTTCCTTCTTTGTTTCTTTTTTTTCTTCCTTCTTTTTTTTCTCCTTTTCCTTCTTTCTTTCTTTTTTTCTTTTTTTCTTTCTTTTCTTATTTCCTTCTTTTTCTCATTTTCTTCCTTTTATTCTTCCTTTTTTTTTCTTCCTTCTTAATTCTGTTCTCATTTTCTTTTCTTCTTTCTTTCTTTCTTTTTTCCTTCTTTCTTCTTTTCTTATTTTCTTTTCTTTTTTCGTTCTTTCTTTCTTTCTTTCTTTCTTTCTTCCTTCCTTCCTTTCTTTCTTTCTTTCTTTCATTATTTCTTTTTTTCTTTCTTTCTTTCTTTCCTTCTTTGTTTCTTTTTTTCTTCCTTAATTTTTTCCCCTTTTCCTTCTTTCTTTTTTTTCCCCCCTCGTTTCCTTTCTTTCGTTCTTTCTTCTCATTTTCCTTTTTTCTCTTTATCTTTCTTTTTAGACGGGGGACGGGGGACGGGGGACGAAGCTGTTCTGGTGTTAATTCTCGTTCTTGCTTGTGTAACTTTGTGATTGTTAAAGCCTTTACTTGTGATTATAAATCGTATTTACAGAACAATACTTTAGATTGATGAGCTGGTGTTGTTTATCAGTCCGGCGGTCCTACAGCGACGTTTCCCCCGCCCCGCCCCGCCACGCTCTTTCCCCCCGCTAGCCCTTTTATCCTCTGACTCTTATTTTCAGGAATAATTGAATATCCCTCCTCTGAAGAACTCTCTGTGGAGGAAACGTCTTCGCACCAGAGAGGAAATCCCCGACTGAAGCCAGGCTTTTTGGACACTAATCTGGCCGAGTAATCCCACATGTCCTTTACAAGCAACTGTTTGGTTCCCGGTTACCCCAAAGATGTTCCTTTTGAAGTCTTGCACACTTCTATAGGAACTCTCACAGATCTTTGTGATCTGTTTATCCTGGATTAACCCACAGCAATGGGATCACACACAGAGAAGTCAGCTTCCCAATCTCTTCTGATCCAAAGCCGAGGAAATGTTTAAGCTCTGCGCCGTGGAATAATCACGGATTCCAAACAAAAGGGCCAAACCAAGTCTTCTGGGTCCTTTTGGGAGTCAGATCATGTGGTCCATCGTTAACTCCGAGCGTTTTAGTGCATTAATGATATAAACGGACAATAAATCATTCTCGGAAATGCTCATGCTTTCCAGCACAGGAATCTAATCCCGTCTGTGAAACATGGTGGTGGTAGTTTTTGCTGCAGCCGGAGCCACCGGAGCGATGAATTGTGCAAATTCAAACGGAAAATGACCTGAATCTCAGTTTGATCGACTATTTTAGGACGTATTTGCGCAGAAATCGAGGAAATTCGAAAGAGCTCACGAACTCAAGCCCCGTTTTAAGGACAAATCAGTCCATGCGATGTTCTCAGGGAAACAAGGAGGCACCTAAAGCGAGGAGACGGTCGGTGTCCCTAATGAAATCGTTAATGAAATCATTATTAAATGAATTCAATTCGATCATTCTTTGAAATCATTTAGTTATTAGGAGAAGAAAATTGTATTTGTTAGGGCTCGCGCTGTGAGCCCGTTTTCGTTTTTTCGTCTCGGTTTATTGTTTTTATCCCGGTCCCTTAGTGTTCTGTTTCTGTTTCTTTTTTATTTCAGTGAATTATTTTCTGATTGTTTAGGTCCATTTAAATCCAGTTCATTACATTTACATGTTGTGTTTCGTTTTTAGTGTTCCCCTCTAAAAACGAAACATTGACCCCATTCGTGGTACCCCGGCTCCCTAGCCGCTTTGGCGGACCCCGTCACCTATGCCGCATGGAGCCGGTATGGGTGTACCGCGGCCCCAGCCCGTCCGCGGACCCCTGGCACCCTGCTGCCCTGTGGACGTTTGGCTGTCTGTGGGTCCTATGGCCCCACCTCCTGACTCTGTACTCTTGGCTCGGTAGCCCGTACAGGACCAGGAATAGCCTTGTGAGATCTCCGGGATGCCCTATCGTAACAGTATTATTAATTTTAATTGCATTATTTATTAATTTGACTGTTACTACAACCTAATTATTCAATTAACATCTAGGCCGCCCACGGACGTCGGGTCCCTTTTTGAGTCTTGGTTCCTCCCAAGGTTTCTTCCTTCTACTATCAGGGATTTTCCCTTCCACTGTCGCCCTAGGGGGCGTCTGTTGTTCCTCTGAAGCTCCTCAGTACTTAATCGTTCTGTTAACTTGCAGAAATGCGTCTCGAATAAATCTGTTCCCCGCTGAGGTCGCGTATCCGGGTTCATTTCGAAAACCAACAAAACCAGTCGTTTGTGATTGGAGGTTTTGATCCCGTCTGTAGCTGCGCTGTGTGAAAGGAAATCGTAATAACTAGGGCTGGACCGATCCGATATTCCGTATCGGTACCGGCCCGATATGTTGTAATATCACCGGATCGGAGATGGGATGGGGAAAACGGTTTAATCCGATATCTTAATGTTTATGATTTACTACGATTTGGACGATGCGGCGTAAGCAGAGACGAGTTAAAACTGTTAGCTGGGGGCGTGGTCATCATGTCAGCTGTGTAGAGTTATTTTAAGCTCGAGGATGATCAAAGTAAAACAGCCGAGTGCAACGCAAGTGTTACTAAGTATCGCTCCGATATCGGTATTTAAGATTATCGCAGTATCGATATCGGTATCGTGCATAAAAAACGGTATTTTTGTAGCTTTAAAACCGAACATGCTTACCGTTTGCCCGATCCTTTTCCATTGTTAAACATCCGTAAAAGAAAAATCTGGAAAAAAACTAAAAGTAATTAAAGAATGGAAATTATACGGACGTTATCGATTTGTTTTTCGATGCTCAGCTAAAAGAATTTCATTTGCCTTAGGGAAGACGTTTTTTATTGCTTGTTTTCGGATCCGCCGACGATCATATTTGAAGAATACAAAAAAATGTAAAGAAATAAATAAATTGGTATTTCTCGGATCCGCCGCAGCACCAATGGTTTTTCTTCTGTTCATTTAATTTTTTTCCAGATTCACTTCAACTTAATTGCAGGTTAAATAAATTTTATTTTTAAATAAAAAATTATTTTGATTTCTTCCTCCTTCCTTGTATTGATTCCACATAGTGCTCGAGAAATTGAAAAGTGCTGAAAAATAAAGATTTATTTGTATTTTTTTTCCTCCCTCCTCAGTAGATTCTTAAGTAGGAACATCCGAGGAACAAAACAATTACAAAAGTCTGGCCTAAGTGACTTTCTCTTATGACTTTTAAAAAATATCACAAATTCAATCCATTAAATCACATAGCTGTGGCGCTCTGGAGACTGAATCCTCGTTCTGCTCTTGTGCGGTTGAGCATCTGGTCCTTCTGCTTCTCTCTCTCCTCCAGTTTCTCCCAAAGCAGCACAGGTGGAATTAGACGCACTCATTAACAGCCACGCACTTTGTAAATCCAAAATATAAATCCCCTCACTGAGTCCGGTTATGAAAACACTCATTTCCAGAAGAACAGGAACTCATTTCCGATGCAGGATCATCTATTTTTAGACATAGTATCATAAAAGTACACGTGCTAAACCTTTTTTTATTTAACCAGACGTTTACAGCTACAATGTTTGGAGTTAAAATAATGGATTTTATTTGCATTTGTTATAATTTATTTGACCTGTTAAGCTGGATGGATTGGTTCCCTAACGTTCTTGACTTGTCTCCGGCGACCCTGTCCAGGATCAGGCGATAAGATGATAAACTAATGTTAAGTCCTTGGTTGTTAAAAGGAAAAGATGTTAACTGGATGGTCGCTAAACGGGGACGATTTATTTGACTGGTTTGGTCATGTGCCCAGCTGGCACAGAGGTCTAAAATGCCAACCCACCACCGCCGAAGCTAAGTTCAAGCGCCTTTCCGTTCATTTTGGTGCCAATCTTGTATCCGTGGTTCAGTCGGGGTCCGTTAATACAGGACTAACAAGTAATGTGCTCTTAACAAGGTCTAACTACATATTCTGTTTTATGTACCAGCTTCAGCCTCACACACTAACATGTTCCTCCACTTCAGCTCCTACCTTTTGCCGTCCTCGCCGGTCGCCGTTACAGAGCTATCGGTGATTCGGTTTATATCCAGTGTCCAAATTAAGACCTGATTCCTAACAGCTGCTTCTCCTGATATTTAGGTTTGGATTTAAGCGCTGTTCGATACCAGGTCGTCTCCATTCGGTACGCCCGCCCGACCACCGGCACGCTCGCGCCCTTACGTACACCTTTAGGGATAGTGGTAACGTTCCGGGGGCTTTTAGTGCCTAAGGATGTGTACAGGGGAAACCCCCGAGGCATTAGTATTTTTAGGGGCACTTTGAGAGTCTCCCGTCCCGTACTTGTTCGCTCCTCGGACGCCTGAGTTCACGCTCCTCCGTCGTCGGTCCCCAACGGGCCTCACTCCGGCCGGCTGCTCGTCCTGAATGGGACACGCCCCGGATCTGACACTCGCCCCCTGGTGCTTCGGCGCCTTTTAATACTCGTTTTCTGTGCTCTTTTGAGCCTCACTCTAGTCGGCTGCCCTCTCGTAATAAGACACGCCCCGGCTAGAGTGGCCACCCGGCTGCGCGTTTGAATTATACGCGCCCCGGCATGGCTTTCCCGCGCTACATGCCCGTTCGAGCTCACCTTCGCCCTCTGCTGTTCGGACTACCTCCGTGCGTCGCCCCTTGGGAGACGTCCCAAATCGTGCTCTCTGCACGCCTGCCCCGTTGGCGCTACAGCGCCCTCTCGTGATCAGTTCACGCATTGCTCCCAGTCGGGACGCAACACAGCGGCGCCATTTCATCCTTTTGGTTTTTTGTGTTCAGGAGCTTTACGTTCTGCTCTTAATCCCCGTTTAGTTCTTCTGTATAATTTCCCCATTATTATTAGACGTCGTGGGATTCCGTCTGTCCCGCATCCTTGGGTCCTGAAACCAAAAACCACAACATCTCGTAACCCAAGCTGTTTTTCCATCATCAGCTCCAGCTCCATCATATTCAGACCACAGAGGGCACTAACCCTGCTGATGTGCATATTTTGTCTTTTTATTCCTCAGTATTTATCTTCAGTTAAAATCCATGACCTTAATTAGGTCACCCTTAACCTGCCCTGGAACTGGCCAATAAAATAGAAGATTATTAATTTATTTCTAAGTCAGCTTTTAAGAAATCTATCACAGATGTATTCAATGATAAATGTTGTTGTCACATTGTCTGATGTCTCTCTGTTTTTCTTTCTATTTTATTTTATTTATTTATATTATTATTTTATTTTATTTTATTTTATTTATTTTTTTTTTTGTGTGTCCAAGAGTCTTTTTACCTCTCGCCAGGCTGCCATTGTAAATAAGAAACTGTTCCTAATGACTTGCCTGGATAAATAAAGAATTTATTATTATTATTATAGATAAGATCCATTTCTATATAGAATATAATAAAAGAAGAAAAACTCTAAAGCTGACTGGACTCGGGTTAGAGCTCACCCCGTCCTGTGATGGACTTTCATCTTGGCTTCTTGTGTGTTTAAGAAATAACAGTTTGCTTAAAAATAAAGACACTCCGTGTGTAAGTAGTGATATTTTGTCAGGGACAGTTCAGCTTTAGGCGGCAGAAGAAACATGCTTAAGAATCGATATGGCTCTCCTGAGCTATCAACCAGAGCAATAAATCTTCCCTTTATATGTGTGTGTGTGTGTGTGTGTGTGTGTGTGAGAGTGTGTGTGTGGGGGTCCCTGTTGTTTGTAAATGCCTAAATGGAGCCGAAGACAGCACGCAACACGGACGAACAAATAGTGGTGAGGAAAAGCGAGAGCAGGAGGAAGAAAAATCGATCATCCAGGACTAAATGTGAATTATTGAGGCTGAGTGTTTTGGCCCGGTCGGCTCGTTTCATTAATCATGTATGACTCTGCATTTATTAGCACCTCCCCCAAAAAAAGGAGGCGAGATGAAATTAGAAAACCGATCTTTCCGTGGTGGAAATTTAAAAAGAAAAAGCACGGGCTGCTGACGTTGGGAAGCTTCCCCTCCGGAGGTGGATTTAACGTTCTGTACCTACTTTAATGTACCTCGCAGCCGAAGCAAACTAAGTGTAGATACAACAAATCGTAATTAGATTACTTTAGCTTCTTTTCTTTTCTTTCTTTCTTTTTTTTTATTTTTTCTTTCTTTCTTTCTTTTTTTATTTTTTCTTTTTTTTTCTTTTTTACTTTATTTCTTTCTTTTTTCTTTCTTTTCTTTCTTTCTTTTCTTTCTTTCTTTCTTTTTTTCTTTTCTTTATTTCTTTCTTGTCTTTTTATTTTTCTTTCTGTCATTACTTTCTTTCTCACTTTCTTCCTTGCTTTCTTGTATTTTATTACTTTTATTTATTTATTTTATTTCATTGCTTTTATTTATTTATTTTTTTTTCTTTCTTGTCTTTTCTGTTCTTTCTTTAATTTTTTTCTTTCTTTTTTTCTTTCTTTTCCCCCTTTTCTTCTTTCTTTCTTGCTTTCTTTCCTTCTTTCTTTCTTTCTTTCTTTCTTTCGTTTCTTTCTTTCCTATTTGTCTTTTCTTTTCTTTCTTTTATTTTTTCTTTCTTTCTTTCTTTTTTTCTTGTTTTTTATTTACCTTATTTTTTTCTTTTTTGTCTTTTCTTTTCTTTCTTTTTTTTTTCTTTCTTTTTTTTTTTCTTTTTC